>SJYT01024227.1:265436-304230 GCA_006410635.1 Cephalophus harveyi | reverse complement strand
AAACTCCAGTACTTTGGCCACCTCATGCGAAGAGTTGACTCATTGGAAAAGACTCTGATGCTGGGAGGGATTGGGGGCAGGAGGAGAAGGGGACGACCGAGGATGAGATGGCTGGATGGCATCACTGACTCGATGGATGTGAGTCTGAGTGAACTCCGAGAGATGGTGATGAACAGGGAGGCCTGGCGTGCTGCGATTCATGGGGTCGCAAAGAGTCGGACACGACTGAGCGACTGAACTGAACTGAACTTGGCAGGCGAATGGCTAAACAAACTGTGGTTCTTACATATTAGGTGGCTGAGGCTACTTAAGCTGCCATAGCAAAGCACCACAGACTGGATGACTTAAACAACAGAAGCATTTTCTCATAGCTCTGGAGACTGGAAAGGCCAGGATCAAGGTTCCAGCAGGGGCTGGCTTCTGGCTCAGAGTCCTCATGTGGAAGAGGAAGACAGGTTTTTTTTTTTTTTTGGTGTCTGTTGTCTTTTGTAAAGATGATGCCCACAGATTCCATCAGATCAGGGCTCCACCCCCCTGATCTCATTTAAACTTAATCACCTCCTTAAAGGCCTGTTTCCAATATGGTCACATGGGCAGTTAGGGCTTTAGTATCTGAATTTTGGGACATCCCAGGTGGCTCAGTGGTCAAGAATTCGCCTGCCAATGCAGGAGGTGCAGGTTTGATCCCTGAGTCAGACAGATCCCCTGGAGAAGGAAATGGCACTCCACTCCCATATACTTGCCTGGAAAATCCTATGGACAGAGGAACCTGGTGGGCTACATACAGTCCATTGGGTCCCAAAAGAGTTGGACACAACTTAGTGACTAAACAACAACCCATCAATTTTAGGGGGACATAACTCTGTGGAATACTCCTTAGCAATAAAGAAGGAAAAGCTGAACTATTGTTATACACGGCAACTTGGATGTGTCTCCAGGGAATGGTGGTGAGTGGAAAAAGAAGCCAGTCCTACAGAACTATGTCCTCTATGATTCCATTTATATAACATTTCTGAAATGACAGAATTTTAGAGATGGAGACAGAGTGGTGATTGGCAGGGATTAGAATTGGAGGGGGCACCACACGTGGACCCTTGTAGTATTGGAACTGCCCAGAATCTTGGCTTTGGAGCTGGATGAATCTCTAGTGGTGATAACATGGTAAAGAACTTAAAACACAGACACACATGAATGAGTTTAACTAAAATGGGGAGATGGGCATAAGGTTGGTGGACTGTACCCAGTGTCTGTCTCTCGATTGTGGTCTTGTACTTTAGTTTTGCAAAATGTTGCCCCAGAAGGAGACTGGGCAGAGTTCAGTCGCCAAGTTGTGTCAGACTCTTTGTGACCCCATGGACTGCAGCACGCCAGGCCTCCCTGTCCTTCACCATCTCCAAGAGTTTGCCCAAGTTCATGTCCGTTGAGTCGGTGAGGCCATCCAATCATCTCATCCTCTGTTGCCCCCTTCTCCTCCTGCCCTCAGTCTTTTCCAGTGAGTCAGCTCTTGGCATCAGATGGCCAAAGTAACGGAGCTTCCGATTCAGCATCAGTCCTCCCTATGAGTATTCAGGGTTAATCTCCTTTAGGGTTGACTGGTTTGATTTCCTTGCTGTCCAAGCTGGGTGTCTTCCCCAGCACCACAGTTCGAAAGCATCAGTTCTTCCCTGCTCTGCCTTCTTTATGGTTCAACTCTAAATTCCTTCTTACAACTGCATCTAATCTGCTGATTCCCTTCAGGCTGGCATTCCAGAAAAGCCTCCTGTGAAGCTCCTTGGTAACCAGCTGTGGCCCCGGTGTGGAAAAGGTCCATCCTGGAACTAGCCAGGCATGGACCCCAGCCCCCATTTCCCTCACTCATGAACGCTCAGCTGGCAGGAAAGGGCTGGAGCCATAGTTGGCTGCCACACCCCACAGCTGTTACAGCTTGGTCGCTGTTGATTCACGGAAGGAGCCAGGGCCCGCCCAGTGGTGCCAATTCCCTGGTGGGCTAGTGGTTAAAACTCCCTACTTCCAATGGAAGACCGCGCGGGGGGCGTGTCCGCGCGAGGGGTGTTGCGGGGAACAAGAAGGTGAAGGTGAAGGCAGGTCCCGAGAGGTGAAAAATGGGGTTTGTGGTAACAGTTGGCCAGAGGGCCAGGGAAGCTTTCTTGAATGGGGAGGCAGGGACTGGAGGAGAGCGGAGGGAAGCAGAGGGGATACTTGCTGAGGGCCAAGAGGATGATACAGCAATGGAGGAAGTTGGAATTAACGCTGAAGTCCGAGGCAGAGGGTGGTCATGTGGCTGAGTGGGGGCAGGAGGGAGACTTGAGGGTCAGAGTTGGGGGCTGCCTTCTGCCCCCTGCAGGTGGTGAGGGGCTGGAAGAGGGGACAAACAAGTGGGTGCCCCTTGGCCCCGCATATCAGGAAGGCAGGGTGGGGGGCCGTCCCCCGTCCACTCGGGGCCCGCATATCAGGAAGGCAGGGTGGGGGGCCGTCCCCCGTCCACTCGGGGCCCGCATATCAGGAAGGCAGGGTGGGGGACCGTCCCCCGTCCATTCGGGGCCCGCATATCAGGAAGGCAGGGTGGGGGGCCGTCCCCCGTCCACTCGGGGCCCGCATATCAGGAAGGCAGGGTGGGGGGCCGTCCCCCGTCCTCTGGAGAGTGAGTGGAGGCTGCAGCATGTTGATGGTGCTCCGTCTCAATTCCAGGACGTGTAAGTGGGCTGGAGCTAGAGAGAAATGCTCAACAAAAAGGGAGAGGAGTTCGGGTGCCGCTGCGGAGTCCCTGGAAGTTCTGTTTATAAGTAGAATCTGCCCTCACAGGCAAGACCTTTGGTCCCTGGCCCCCAAAGTTCTTTCTGAATCCGGCCTTGGGGGCTCGTTCTTGTGCCACCTCCTTTCTGGCCTTCTCTCAAGCATCACTTGCACTTCCCCGTTTTTATCCTGGCATTTCTTTTCTTCCTTGAACATTAGCAAATAAAATCCTATCCAGCCTTAAAAATACAATCTGTTTGAATTAATAGATTACAAATTAGTTGATTAAGTCCAGTCTCTTGCCTTCTTTCTGTTTTTCGAGGTGAGATTACCGAGGTGGGTGATGGCTTTGCTGCTACTGCTGCTAAGTCGCTTCAGTCGTGTCTGACTCTGTGCGACCCCATAGACGGCAGCCCACCAGGCTCCCCCGTCCCTGGGATTCTCCAGGCAAGAACACTGGGGTGGGTTGCCGTTTCCTTCTCCGGGTGATGGCTTTACCTGGCTTCAATCCATCTATCCCTGGTTGCATCTCTGCCCTCAGGCACCTTCCAGAAGGAACTCGGAGGCGCCATCACCTGGCCGTTAGCAGGACTGCAGGGGAAGCAAACGGAGACAGACGCATCTCCCACTCTCCGGGTTGGGAGCCTGTCAGAGCAGAAGGGGGTTTGGGAAAACTCAGAAGCAAAGGAGAAGTGGGCTGCAGCCACACCTGGCTGGACCAGAAGGCTGCATTCCATTAACTCAACGTTCTTGAAAATGCGTTGCTGCCCATCAGCCTCGCTCAGGGGCTCTTTTGCCACAGTCCTCACTCTTCACAGCTTTTATCTCTCCCAGCCCCTAGCAAGAATCTGGCCAACAGAATGCCCTCTTGGTTTCTCGAATAGATGAATGTCCGTTTACTCTACACCCACTAATGGATTCCGGGACCTTCGCTGCTATGGGGGGGTGTGTGAACCCCAGCAGATGGCATATTAGTTGCATTAATACAGACCCACTGGGGTGACAGTCTGTCTAAATGGATGAAAATTCCACATTACAAAGGACTTCTGAGGACTGTCCGTTTATTGCCTGGAATTTTAGTTCCACTTTAATAGATTGGAGCTTACTTTGTTTTAAAAAATGCGATTAAACAGTTGCACGTGTCCACACTCACAAATGGCCCACTGACATCCAACTAACATGTACGGAAACCGTGGAGGGTGACGTGTGGGGCCCTGGGAGTGATGTGGCTGCAGGCAGCTCAGGGCACGTGGCCCCGTCCGGAACTGAGGCTCAGCGGGGTCACGACTTCTGGTTTATGAATGTAAAATTACGTATTCTAAGGTCGTTCTGGTCCAAATAGGACATTGTGTGGGCTGCTTTGGACCACACAAGCCGCTAATTTAAAAAACAAAACCACAGATACACAGACTTGGATTCATCATAATCCTTGCCTCGTAGCGTATTCTGATCATTGAGCCACGTACAGTACTTTTGTTTCTTCCCTCCTTCCTTTGCAGGCCAGCAGTTTACAGCCTCTGGAATATGCATGGTGTTAATTACCAGTGAGAGTTAAGTAGGTAAAGAGTGTCCTTGCAGTTACTGTCTGTGGGACAGACTAACTCAGCCAGCCTCTTCTCGGTGGTAACACAGGGTTACGATGCAGGCTCTGGAGAGGGACTGCCTGGGTGTGTATCTAAGTTATGTGCTTAAACACAGGCAAGTCCCCTCATCTCTATGGGTTTTGTTGTTCTCACTGTCCAATCGGGATTACACCTTGTAAGGCTGTTGAAAACATGAAGGGAGACAGTCCATGCAGAAAGCACAACAGCAGGCAGAACAAGCTGTTAACACTGGCTCTTATTTTTACTGCTAAGGAGAGGTGGCCCTCTCTGCCGTTTCATACCGATAGCGATGTGCGAGTCCGTGATGAGAACTGGCGAGAGAAGCAGGAGAGACTAGGAAGCAGGAAATGCCTGTCTGTCTCCTACAAGGTTACCATCTCTTTGTGATCCAGCAGGATCGTGGATCAGGCTGAGAAGCCAAGAACAGCTTCTCCCCCAGGTTCATTTTCTGTCTCCTCAGTGATTCTTTTTGCAGCCTTAGACCAGAACTTCACCTTGAGCTTTTCACACAGTCTGAGCCAGTGATTCTCAAGCTTGGTTGCCCATGACAATCACCTGGAGGGTTGGTGAAGACCCAGATCCCTGGGCCCCACTCTGTTACGGATTCAGGAGGTTAGAGGTGGAGGGATGAGAATCTGTATTTCTAACAAATTGCCTGGTGTTAATGCTGGCCCAGACTTTGAGAACCACTAGATTAAGCTGTGAACTATGAAGGGGGGTGGGGGTGGGGGTGGGCAAGGAGACAGGAACAGTCAGGGGAGGCTTCCTGGAGGGGATGGCCTTCAGAGTAAGCCTCAGTTTGCTAGATGAAGGAGAGAACACAGAGGGAACAGAGACACAGAGGTGTGGATGGCCAGGGTGTGCTGGGAAAGGCCGGGGAGATGATGGTGACAGGTCCCCGGTGCTAGAGGGGCAGGATTTTGAAGGACGGGTGAGAACCCAGGCTCCCTCTGGTGTCCTCTGTAAATAAGGGATGGTGTGGAGCACAGTTGGCAGCAGCGTGGAACGGGGTTTAGGGAGAGTCAGGTGAGAGGGTAGCAGTCCTGGGAGCAGAAGGCAGCCTTGGCCCTCCGCCCACGTGACCTCACCTTCCTTCAGAGCTTGGAGGATTTCTTGTGTGATGCTACTTTCAAAGTAGGGGGTGAGACCCACGATTCCAAGGGTGTGAGATGAATTAGTGAGTGTGACCAGGATTGAAAAGGAATAAAAAGAGGGCAGAGTGAAAACCAGAGCTCACCGCACACAACAGGAGTACTGCTTCATCAAACCCGTGGTGGGTGTGTGCGCATGCCCCGCATCACGACGGACGCGCGTTAGTCAAAAAGGCTCGTGAGTCAAAGCTCTGTGCAGTCTTCTGGTTCAGGGAGACAGCCGCGGTGTGGCCTCACCCCCCTGTGTGCTCAGTCACTCAGTCACATCTGACTCGCTGTGACCCCCGTGGAGCCTGCCAGGTTCCTCTGTCCATTGGATTTTCCAGGCAAGAGTTCCAGGAGCGGGGGTGCCATTTCCTATTCCAGGGGATCTTCTCTACCCAGGCACAGGCCTTGTCTGGGGGACATGTTGTTCAGACCCCACCTTGAGAAGCCGACCGTCCTGCAGTAGAGAAGCCAAGGCCCTGCAGGACCCCAGGACAGGAAGGGCTGAGAGGAGGGGGCGGGAGGGGAGCTCAGAGAGCAAGCTCAGCCCTAGGAGGGTCCGGGCGGGGCAGGCATCAGCATGAAATGGGCTCTGGGGGAGGCTTCACGGAGGTGGCTTTGAGATTGACCGTGATCCGTGGTGCAGCTGGCAGCAGGGCCTTGAGGAAGAGACTCTGAAAGTTGCCAAGAAGCAAGGGGAACCGAGCAGGGTGTGAGAAGGTAACCAGGTTTTCAAAAGTAACCTGCCAGACTCTGGGGTCCATCCACACCTCGACAAATGACCCAGGGTGGCTCCTCTGCATGGCTGAGTAACGTGCCGTTGCGTATGCGCGCTGCCTCCTCACCCGTTCCTCTGCAGATGGACAGTTAGGTTGCCTCCATATCCTGGCTGTTGTGACTAGTGCTGCAGGGAACACTGAGGTGCGTGCGTCTTTTTGAACTTCGGTTTCCTCAGGGTATATGCCCAGTAGTGGGATTGCTGGGTTACACAGTTCTACTTTTAGTTTAAGGAACCTCCATATAATGTTCTCTGTAGTGGCTGAATCAATTTACATTCCCACCAACGGTGCAAGAGGATTCCCTTTTCTCTACACCCTCTCCAGCATTTATTATTTGTAGATATTTTTGAGAGAATTAAAAAAAAAAGAGTAACCAGAGGCCCAAGAGAGAGAGAGTCCAAACAGTTGGAAGAAGCTGCAAGCGAACTCATTTAAGTGACCCCTAAGGAAACTGAGGCCCAGGGCTGGCCGAGGGCAGGGGCCCTGAAGGCTTGTGGCCCAGGGCTCTTCCTGGCCACAGTGCACCTCCAAACACCCGCTCAGAGGTCGAACCCCACGGCATCTGCATCAGGGGATCGGCAAACATTGTGGGTAGGGCAGTAGGTGGGAGCCTGAATGTGCCAACATCCCAGATGCTCCAGCCAGACCCTGCCCGCCCCGACCAGGTGAGAAACACTCAGGCCTGAGTTAGAAACCCTGGAATTGCCACGTCTGCAGATCTTTAACAAAGAAGCCTCATGACACTGGAGCTGAGGTGGTAAAAAGGAAAAGTGACTTTGTCTCTCGTGTGGGCTGTTCTCTATACCAGCTCCACCGGCCCCAGAACCTGTGCACCAAAACCTGCCTGCTTTTAGGTCTTGATTTATTCAGATGGTCTCATTTTACATTTTAAGAAACAGTTCCAGAGAAGCTGTTATTTTAATGTCACTGAGAACAGAAGCCAGGAGGGTGGCTTAAACCAGGCTGTGGGTTTAAGGTCCTCATCGGAGGTTCCGTCTGGTGTGAGAACTAGCTTTGTACTTTTCAGCAATTTCATCACACAGAATTGTCTTTGATATTATTTTCTATCTGATAAATACCTCTGTCCTCTTGAAAGGAAACTTTCCATGTCTAAGAAATTGCTCAAAAAGTCATATATATATATTTTTAGAGAAGATAAAGTTTTAAAAATAGTATGTGAAAAAGCCCACATCACTTTGGTCATCTTTTCTTTAACTGATTTAATGGCACTGAGGCCAGGTTTGTGCCTCAGGACAGATAAACACACACCGTGGTTATCCACCTTGGTACAGCTAAGGGCAGCGTCTTTCTACGCTGTTTGTATATGACATCAACAATCACACCTCATTTCCTCTCATCCACCTTGATTGAGGCAAAGAGAGGATCAACAGCCAACGCTGTTGTGAATATCCATCTGGAAATGGTAATTATTGCATCATCATATTCGAGCTTTCAGTTGTCATGTACCATTAGCAGGTAACAAGATCACTGTGGGTCTCAGACTGTGGAGATAATTAGAGCATCTATAGGTTAGCTGGAAATCAAGTTGTGCTGGTCCCCATCAGTGCCAGGGAGCAGAACGCAATTAGAGGGAAAATCTGCAAGGTCTTGAGAGGAGTAAAGCCCAGGGGATTCAGTACCGTGGCTGACTTGACAGTAACTTCTGGTCTCGCATTGCAAGTGGCGGCCTGGAAAGAGTGCTCGGGAGAGCGGGAGCAGGGCGGTCTGTCAGCAAGGCCATGGATGGGGAGTGTTTGGAAGGTCCTGAGAATTGCCTGATTTAGAAAAACAGTGGTTATCATGCTTTCCAATCTGCTAGTCTTTCTTCAAGTTATTTTCTCCAGCCTGGGAGCTGGGTGTTTAGCATAAGAGCAGGGTAAAGGGGGCAACCTTCATTCAAGCCCATCATCGGCTTTCCAAGTCTGGGAGTCTGGTGCCCCCAGCCAGCAGCCTTCCAGAGCCCCCTGTGCCACCACCACCCACCTCTGCCCGTGAAGCTGCAGGTGTCCTCAGCATAGACTGCCAGCCCCCATTTCTGTTCATTTCCATTTCTAATTCTCCAACAGCAGGCACCCACATCCTGCTAAAGCTGGACTGCCTTTGTTTCCTCCAGTTAAGTCACAAACAGTCATCATCCATCATGTGGACACCAGGAAATTTAACAGATTTTACATCCTGAAAAGACAAAACAGGTTTCAGAGGATGAGGGAGAGGTCTGCAAGCTGCTGAGGGTTACGCCAGGTAATTCAACAAGACACAGGAAAAGACAGGGACATACCTGGAAGGTCTGAAGTCACACACAAGAGACCGAGCCCGCAGACTGGAGTGCGAGGAGACAGGCTCACGCCGGCTGTAGGCAGAGGCCCTCGATCACAGTCATCAACGCAGCTGGAGCACACGCCGAGTTTTGAAGGAGGTGCAAGACACAAAGGGCGCTGGCTAACTCGGCCTGCATATACACCCCCTACACAATCCAAAATTACCTTCCCAGGACTCAGCTTAGAACATGCAATCACTCCTGGTTGTATGGAGGGCAGACATTTCCACAAACTAACCGGCAGAGGCTATGTGGGTCAGAGAGGGCGGCCAGCCTTCCGTCCTCACTCAAGGCTGCAAGGTGCTTCTCTACCAGAGCCTGGCCTGTCTCGCAGGCACGGCTTCGTCTCTATGGTAAGGTAGCCACCCCACACAAACAGGCAGCTGGAAGCTTGGTTCACATTTTTTAATAACATGGCACAGTTTACATAACACAAGAAGGCTCCGCCGATGAGAACATGCTGAAGACTCAAGTCGCTTCACGTTTCTTTTCACATAGGATCTAGAAAGGACTTTATTACATACAGGAGGAACAGCAAAAAGGTCTGTATAGAACAATCTCTTTACAATACTGAAAGCTACCACTACGGTTCCAGTGTACATATTCCTTGGATTTTTTTTTCCTTTTTAGTTGTCTTAAAAAAAAAAAAAACAAAACACTGCACAACATTTGGAATTCACAAAATCTGAAGCTCACAACTAAACCTTCAGTTGACTACTAAAATAGATCTCTCTGCTTATTAGAAACAATGGTCTGTAGTTAACTTTTTTTTTTTTGCAAAAACAGGATAACAACGTCAGATAGCACTTTAATATACTAGAAGACCAAATGGAACTAATTTTATTTAATACATATATTTTACAGTCCAGTAGACAAGATATATTGTATCTCTGCTAGTAAAGTCATATTCTCTCCAAATTAGGTAGACAAGAGGCTGACTGTATGATAAAAGTATCATGAAAAGACAGTAAGATTGATGCCAAACTCAAAAACACACGCACACACAAGGCCATCTCTATGCCTGCCACCTTTCGCCCTCTGCAACGCTCCCTGGCCCCACAAAGCTGACCTGCTTCGGCTCCTCCTGGACTTGGTTACCGATGGGAACACGGTGAGTCATGCTAGGGAACGTGCTCCTGATCATCAGTTATTGAATACAGTGAAAACATATCCATCATCTGAGAAAACGTGAAGCTTTCTTTCAGGATCTGTTTGGGTGCAACTGAATCTCATTACAGAATGAGGAGGGGTGTACAGATAGGAAACAGGACGCACTTAAAAACGCATGGTTCCCACATGAGGGGTGTGTGAAGTCACGTGACAGATGGTGATGAGGTGCTGGCGGCTGTTTGTGTCCCCTGATTTGGCATCTGACCACTCCCATCTTCCCTGGCCCTGGTTGGTTAGTTCATGGCCTCGGTTTACCTCTCCGGGGCTGCGCTATCCCCACCCCACCCCTACACAGCCCCAAAGGCCCACAGGGAGCAAGTTCAGATGCAGAGTTTCAGCCTGGGGGTCCAATTTGCAAAATCAGGTGTTATTCTCTGTTTGAAAAAACAAGCAAAGAAAACAGTCATATCACGTTAAGTGCTTGTTCAGGGAAAATATGACCTTAAGTATGTTGTAAATGGACTTGAAAAGGCTCCTTTGAGTTAGGCGGGCTTTTGTGAAAAGCCCTAACATTCATTGCATAGTTGAAGGGTTTAGCTGTCTAGAACAATACGTGGGGAACACAGCCGAAGCTGGCTGTGCTCGCTGATATTAAGTCTGCAAATAGCACATTTTAAGAAGTATTAATGTATTATGTTACTTAATCTTTATCTATTTACATCTGTACAAAGTAAAGCTTTCATCTTACCCTTTTGCATATATGAACCATTAGCTCATGAAGCAACAAGCGCCCCCCCCCCTTTTTTTTCTTTACACAACTATGTACACGGCCTTCCCTTCTCACCCCAAAGATCTCTGCACAATGGACGGTGTGGACTCTTGTCTGCTTCCCCCCACCCCCCAATTATCACCGCGTCGGTGTGTGTGTGGTCATCTTCACTGTTTTGGTTCAAATCAAAAAAAGTTTTATACGACAAACCAAAAAGAGTGGGGAGACATGAGAACGTATGAATCGGCTAAAAGATCTGGAAAATTTCAACAGAGAATATACAAAAAACATTTCAAAATCTGCACCGAGTCTATACACAATTTTTATACACAGGGAGGCGCTGGGGTCTCCCCACCTGCACTGGAGACGCGGGCCTGGCCAGCTTGCGCGGAGGGCAGGCCCGCAGGTCCGGCGCTGTGCGGCCCGCGGGCCTCTGTGTCCCGCCGGGCGTCCTGTCCGCTCCTTACCGGGCTTCGATGTCCTTCAGCGTGTGGGAGGGAGGCCGCTCCCTGATCTCGGCGGACAGGGGCGTAGTCCTGCGGGGGGACACGGGGCGGCCCCCCAGCGTGGAGATGAGCGGGGGAGGCGCGCTCAGTGCCGCCGTCGGGGGCGTCTTGTTGAGCAGTCCGTTCTGGTGGCCCGCCGTGGGGCTGATGCGCGGGTAGTGCATGCTCGGCAGCCCCGGCGTGAGCAGCCCGGGGTGTGGCAGGTGGCCGTCCAGGGAGGCGGGATGCACGGGGTGCAGCCGCGGGTGCTCGTAGTCCTCGCGGAGCACGTGCAGGCGCTCGCGCTCGTCCAGGTGCGCCCCGCGCTCGTGCTCCCGCCGCGGGTCCACCGCCAGCGGGTGGTGGTGGTGGTGGTGGTGGTGGTGGTTGTAGTCGTGCGGCTCCCGGTCCCGGAAGGAGCGGTCGGCTTCGTACAGCCGGGGCGTCGAGAGCCGGTGCAGAGGGTCGTTCCTCAGCAAGAAGTCCCTGCCCAGCGGGTCTCTGCGGTGAATGTCCAGTTCCCGGTAGGGGTCCCTCAGGGGGTCCCGAATGGGGTCCCAGTGGAAGGAAGGGTACGGGAAGCGCTCCCCGCCCGGGATGGGGCTGAGGCCCATGAAGGGCGTCATCATGCGAGTCCTGTCCAGGCCGCTGATGCTGTTCATGGGGTGGATCCCGGGCATCCCCACGGCCACGGGCATGGAGGCTAGGGGCCCCGGGTGCACGCCGGCAGAGGAGCTGGGCGGCGGCGGCGGGGGCGGCGGCTCCGAGGACCGGTGGGTCGGCGGGGCCTCGGGGGGCAGGTCGTGGTCCTCCTTGCGCTCCTCCTTGACCTTGACCTCGGCGCTCTTCTTGGGGTTCTCGTAGGCTGGCTCACCCTTGCGCGGCTCGGCGTCCCGGCTGGCGGCGCTGCCCGGCCGGGCACTGTCGGTGGTGGGCGCCCGCGCGTAGGGTGACGGCACCCGGGCCAGCTGCTTGGCCTCCTCGCCCGCGGCACGGCCCTCATGGCCGTGGCCGTCCTTCTCGGCCAGGGCGCCCTCCTTCGCCTTGTGCTCGTCGGCGCCCAGGTCCTTGCGCGATTCCGACAGCTCCCGCTCCCTGTCCTTGCACTTGTCTTTCTCGCGAGCCTCGGCGCTCAAATGCCCCCTGATCTGCTCGCCGGAGCTGCGGCCGTGTCCCAGGGTGCTCACCGGGAGGACGGGGGCTGGAGAGGGGTGGCTGGAGTGTCTCTTCTCGACGCTTTCCCTGCGGAGGAGATGGGACACGGGGAGGCAAGTGAGCTGGGCTGCCAGCCGGCTGATGAGATGGCTGAAGAGGCCGGGCTGGGCTCAGCTCCCTCGCCCCCCGGGGGGGCCGCCGTGCCCGAGGTGAGGCCCATCCGGCCACCCTGACCTGACTGGCCTAGACTCCAGAGGAGGCTTGAGGGGGTGAAGCCCAAGGAATGAGGGGTGGGAGAGTGTGAGGGGGCATAACTGTGTGTGTAAGAGGCACCGACCTGAATCAAGACCGGGAGGAACAACTTTCAGAAACCTGAAAAGCCCAATGAGGTCAGTGATGCGGCCACGCGGCGCCTGTCTAGATTCTCAGGATGAAGAATCAAGTTCCAACAATGCAATTCTGAGCCGCAGGAGAGCACGACCTGAGGATCATGGGAAAATCTCTCTCCTGACAGCAAGAGGAAGGGCTGGTTTCAGAGTAAAGGAAGCAGGTATGAGGCAACCAAGATGCAGCCCCCGAGGGGCTTGAAAGGAAACCAGTTTCAGGACACTGGGGTCGCACAAAGCACCTCTGCCTTAAAAAGCAGCAGCCAGGCTCTGATGCCAGAAGAAGCAGGTCCAGAGACAACGAAAGCCAAGGGGCCGGTGGGGAGCCAGTTCCGTCTGAACTCAAGTGTGGAAGAACTCGAGAGGCCTGTCTTGAGTGGGGGTTTAAGAATACACAGCACACAATGGGAAGCGACAGAGGAAAGAGAGGGAGAACGCGGGGAGCCGAGAGCAGGAGTCGGGGTTTCTAGGGATGGCCTCAGACAGGGGTTGGGGGGAGCAGGAGGCCTGGGGGGCCCAGAGGGTGAGAGAGCCCCGCAGAGAGAATTAAGGCTGCCCCGATAAGGTTTTGTCTCTAGATAATGAGCAGAGGCTAAGAAGAAGAGCATCTTTAAGAGGTGAGATAAAGAAAAGTATATTTGAATCTCCTAACAACTTTCATCCAAAAGGCCACTGTGAGTCCATCTAGAAAAATGGAGAAAGGTGAGCTGCCAAGTCCTGCCCTTTCTTTACTGACAGGCCATCTAGAGCAGGGGTTCCCCCCTCAGCCGGGAGTTAGCACCCCTCCATCTGTGGCCTGTCAGGAACGGGGCGGCGGAGTGGGAGGTGAGTGGCAGACAGAACTGAGAGCCTCTCTGCCTGCTTGCCCCCGGTCCACAGAGGCACGGTCTTCCCCAAAATCGGTCCCTTGTGCCACAATGGCTGGGGCCTGCTGATCTAGAGAGCTCCTGGTCTAGGGGCGGCCCCTACAGGGCCTGCTGCTCTGGCAGCTCAGAGCTGTATGTCATGATGTCCTAAATGGCCCTCCCACTGGCTGAGAGATTTTTACCATGCTCTCCTGAGGAAAAATATAAGAAAGAAGTCACTTAGCATGATGGCCTATGATGCAATAGCTACTTGGAGGCATTTAGAGCCTCCAAGTTAAATTCTTTTCGATCGCTACAAAGCACGTACATACAGACATACACACACACGCACACAATATACAGTCAAGAAAAACAAAACCAAAAGATTTGGATCGAACTGGAAACTTCAGTTCCCAAAGGGAAGTATTAAGTATTTTGTGTCAGCTGTATCTCATGTAGTCCTTGCTAGTTCATTCAGATTGAAAATACCCTCAAGAAAGGGAGGCAGGCAGGAGGAAGGCCTTGTCAAGAATGCTTATGACATTCTTCAGAAAAAATACTCAGAAGATGCTTTTCCTCTTTAAGGCTACTTCTTTTTGAGGCATGGACTACCACGTAAGGAGATAAAAACAGTTAGTAAAATAAATTATCCACTGGTGACATGAAACCCAAATTGCTTGGTGGGGTTTCTTTGAATTTGGGTTAGCAAAATCTTAGTGGTCATCTGTGAGCCCAGGATTTGAGTTTGAACAAAATTTGAGAAAAATATGATGAGACGATGCAAAACATGGCTTTCTAACAGAAAACAAAAAGAAAAGGGGGAGAGAGAGAGAGTGAAAAACCTATGGATGAGTCAATGGACTGCACGAACTTGAAAGCAAATATGGGGTTGATTCATGCCGTGTGTGTCTGGTCCAGGCTCCAACTCACTACCTTTTCGAGAGCAGTTTCTGTTTGGAGACACTAGGGCTCGCGGTGGGGGGCTGGGTGTGGACTCTGCTGCTGAGCCGGGACTCGCTCGCTTTGTACTGGACCTAGAATTGCGATGCTGGCCTGTGGTCACGAGGCCCTGCGGGGCCGGAGGGACAAGGGTCGCTGGGCTCAGGGCGTGGCAGTGGTTGGGGGCGGGTGGAGGGTCGGGGGTGCCGTCCCGGCTGCATGAGGGGCCGAGGCTACAGCTGAAGCTCGAGGCTGGGCCGGGGAGGGAGGCGGTCAGGGGACGGTGGGGGGCCGGTACTTGGCACAGAGGGGGCTCCCCCATCGGGACTCGAGAGCGGGTTCTTTGCGTACCTTTCTTTGTCATCTTTACTAACGGAGGAGTCTCGTTTATCTACATCTCTATCTCTGTCATGAGCTGCAGCGGGCGCGCTACGCTCCAGCTCGCCTGGCTTCAGCCAGGGCGGAGGGGTCGGGAACGACGGAGGCGTTCGGTGCAGCCGGTTCCAGGGCTCGTGAGGGCTGCTAAAGCTCTGCACACTGGGGCCATCCTTGTGGCCGAACACTGAGTTGGGTGCTGAAATGGCGAAGTGGAGAACAAAAAAGGTTTCAGAGAAATTGTCTATCCGCCGCGATGAGGGTACTTACCAAAAGCTCTAACAGCATTCAGAGTTAAAAGGAATACATATTATTGGGAGCTGGAAAAGGAAAGGAGACCAACAGATTCATTAGAGGAACGCGTCCTACACTGGACAGGTTAAGCTCACAGCTTTTCTTGCTTTTTTTCCCTAACCAAAGGCAAAGGGGCAGACGGGGGTGGAGAGGGGGGAGATTAGAAAGGAAAGGGTCTCAGCCTGGCAGGCACACGCAGAGGTCCCGAGCATGCAGGAGGGCGGACGTGGATGGTGGGACTTGGGTTAACAGCTCCGTTCAGAGTAGAATCTGCGGTTCTTTTCTGCCCACCACGGCCCTGTTAATGTAACACGACTGCTGCCCTATCCACAGCCTCAGCGATCGAAACCAGCATCAGCAGAGGCCAGACAGGGTCCTGATCTAAACAGACACGGAGGGTATCCAGGCTCCGAGGACCTGGGACGGAGCTGCATCTCAAGTCTCCTGCAGTGGCGGGCAGGACGTGTGGACAGGACAAGCTGATACTGAGTGGCTAAAGGGTGTTTAGAAATGGAGGAGTTGCAACTCCCTTCCTACTTTAGACGGACTCCTTTTCTCTGTAAAGTCTTTACTGAATTTGATACAATACTGTTTCTGCTCTATGTTTTGATGTTTGCCCCCCCAGGTATTGACGCCACAGCCCCGCCCTGCATTGGAAGGTGAAGTCTTAGCCGCTGGATTACCTGGGAAGTCCCTTGACTTCTCAGTGGTGGAAAATTACAGTCTTCCTGGATGTTGCCCTCTCTGGACTGTCCTGAGCCTGGTATGGTTTCCTATGCCTCAGTGTGTTTTCTCACTTCCACTGAAGCAGGATGAAATTTAAAGACTGTCTTCACGTCTAATGGGGGCGGCGGTGGTGGTTTAGTCGCGTCGCTATGTTGTGTCTGACTCTTTGCCACCCTGTGGACTATATGCCACCAGGTCTCTGTCCCTGGGATTCTCCAGGCAAGAATACTGGAGTGGATTGCTATTCCCTTCTCCAGGGGATCTCTCCCACTCAGGGATCAAACCCGGGTCTCCTGCACTGCAGGCAGATTCTCTTCCACTGAGCCACCAGGGAAGCCCACGTCTAATGAGTGCTGTGGCTAAAATCTGGGTGGCTAGAGATGGAATAGGATGAAACTATGAACTTTAGCAAACTCTGTGGTGTTCAACTGACCACCTTTCCTGACCTTCAGGAGCACATATCAACAGCGTGCTAGAGGTTGGTTTAGACCTAACTCTACTGACTGGGCTTGCTTTGGCAATGATATAACCTAAATTTATTTCCCAAGAGCATGGTTCCTTTCATCTAGAAAGGTCTCAAGCCATCGACAGATCAGAGGAGACAGTTTAAAGGTGGATTGTAAAAAGTTAGAGGTACTCACTAACTGAAGGATTTCCAAGTCCCCCGAAGGCATTGCCACCAACCGCTGCCAGGCCCGTGAATGTAGACGGCCGATTAAAAGGCTCTGCAGATGAGATTGGGAAGAAGAGCATGGCTGTAGGACTCCGCTGAGTGAGGCAGCGCAGATTCCTGGGAAGGCAGTGGGGGCCCCTTGCCACGTGTATACTCAGACCCGATCTGTCTCACTTCTCCCACCAGATTATCCAAAGGATTTTTCATCCTTTTGGATGTGGGCACTGGGTTAGCCAAGTACCTGGGGGGGCTATTTCCTGGAACTGTGCCATGTTCTTTTTGGCCGCACTGTGCTGCATACACGTGGGATCCTCGTTCCCTGACCAGGAATCATACCCACGCCCCGCTGCAGCGCAAGCTCAGTCTTAACCACGGGACCCCCATCTCTCTTCTGCTGGGTGGGGAACATTACTCAAGCCACAGTGTGCTCACATGCCTCCCTGCCTGTCTCTCCTCCTCTCAGGAAATGCCCTGTAAGCTCTGACAGAACAGAAGTTAAGATAGCAGCTTAAAATTTCCCAATGGAATGCTGAGGTCACACGTATCCTACACCCTGTGGTTGGGCGTACCACTGCCCGTATGTGCTGGTACACATGTGAAAATGTCAAATAAATAAAGGCCATGAATAAAGCCCCTTTACTAGGAAGAGATGTATGAGTTGGGCTGTGAAATAATTCAAAAATAAGAGATACTATCCCCACGTTACATCTTGGTGTCTTTCTCTCCACCTCCAGGGGTGCCCTTATATGGGCAAGAGTTCACTGTCTTCTCCCATCAGTGGGGACAGGCTGCTGTACACGTGGATTCCCTGAGGTCCCAGGGCTTTCCCCCTCTGCACCCTGAGTAACTCCACACAGAACCACAACTGCACACAGATCTCCTATTTGAAGAGCCCGGTGTAAGAGGCGCTGAACTCCTAGAGACGGATGGTCTGGATTCAAACATCTCCGAGGTCACCTCCATCTCCTGATGGTAAGTGGCCCATCCAGGACTATGGGCCGCTAGCCAGAGACTGCAGCAGGAATGCAGGTTTTCTGAGACACACACGTCAATGCCCGGGAGTGATGGACACAACTCACCGAGGTGGGCAGCAGGGTTAAGGAAGTTGCTGTGATGGGGGGGCGGCCCAAACGGGGTCCCAGTTGGGTGTGCAGCACCTGGAGAGAGTCAGACACAACAGAGTTGGATTTCAGAGGAAGCCCACTTCTCTGGCACTGGCCAAATGGTTCACTTGGATTCTTATGGGAAAACCTGAATGAACTTTTTGGCCAACCCAATACAACACCACTGGCTTCTGGTCCCTTAAGACCCCTGCAGGGAGTATGTAACGTAAGAACACAGCTGAAGTCCACTCGGGGGACACTCGGGGAAAGAGAAATGTGCTTGTCAGGAGGCGGAAAGTAACTCAACGCCTCTTCTCTTTCCTGGCTGGGCTGCCCACTACCGAAGACAGGTATGCCTTTCACCGATGCCGATGCCCAGTACCACAGACACGGAGAAGCACCGCCAGTGGGGCAGGCGCTTCTACGCCACGTACGTTTGGAGAAAGGCCGGGTGAAAAATGGGAAGCAAGGTTCTTGACTGGATGGGGAGCAAGGTTCTTGACTGGTGGACTAGGAGCCACGTGCACCCGGTCTCTCCGGGGCACCATCTGGCCCCGGGCTCCCTTCTTCAGAGACACCTCCGGGGGGCTGAGGCTTTCACTCTGAGAGAGAACGTCTAATCCGGGCGCAGGAGCGGGCACCACAGAGCTGGACTCTGGGCTGCACTGCTTGGGCTTCTGCACAATCCCTTTTCCTGAGAACGTGTTAGCCGTCACAGACGCGCATGGAAGGAGATGCTAAAGCCGGACCCTACGAAACGCACTGAGAGCTGTGTCAGGCTGTGGGAGGCGGAGGCCTCCAGACTCAATCTTTAGTGCCAGGAAAAGCTAGTTTCTTCACTTGCTCCTGGACACCGATCACCCTACAGCCTCCTGTTACTCTTTGCTTCGCCTGCCAGGGAACTCGGGTCTCCCTTAGTGTTCTCTTTCTTTGGTTTTCCCTTTCCTCTCCTTTATATCTGGTCTCGATCCTCTGTTGCTGTTGTTTACTTGCTAAGTCGTGTCCGACTCTTTGAGACCCCATGCACTGTAGCCTGACCAGGTTCCTCTGTCCTTCAAATTGTCCAGGCAGGAACAGTGGAGCGGGTTGTCATTTCCTCCTCCAAGGGATCTTCCTGAGCTGGCGATCAAACCCACATCTCCTACATTGGCAGGTGGGTTCTTTATCACTGAGCCACATGGGAAGCCTCAAATCCTTCTTTTGGAGAAAGAGAACGACAGTGTGCACATGTGAATTAGGGGAGAATGAGATTTCCAAAAGCTGAGGGCATCCACCTGGCATGTGTATTGATGTGCAGCTAAGGAGACAAGTTCTCTGGGAGGCAGGCCTGACTCTAGACAAGGGGTAGGCCAAGGTCATCTGAAGAAGCCCCCTTAGTTTATTTCAGGCACTAGTGCCCAACCCCACTCCAGTACTCTTGCCTGGAAAATCCCATGGACGGAGGAGCCTGGTGGGCTGCAGGTCATGGGGTCGCTAAGAGTCCCATACGACTGAGCAACTTCACTTTCACTTTCCTGCAGTGGAGAAGGAAATGGCAACCCACTCCAGTGTTCTTGCCTGGAGAACCCCAGGGACGGCGGAGCCTGGTGGGCTGCCATCTATGGGGTCACACAGAGTCGGACACGACTGAAGCGACTTAGCAGCAGCAGTGCCCAACAGTAAGATCAAAGTGGCTGAATTTAACAAGTGTGTCTACTTTTATACTTACCAGTTGAAAGTTTCACCAAATACCCATTTTGGGAAAATTTCAATATTGCTTATGCTAGAGAAGATTACCCTCCAGAATGGAAGTATAAACAGGGTGGGAATGGATTTACTAGTAATTGTTCCAAGAATCCCTTGCTTTTGACTAAGTTCCTATAAGCCAAGTATAAATTCCTTCAGGAACATAGTTTAAGTGGAGGAGGGTTGATGCTTCAACACCCTATTAATTTGTTTTGCATTTTTCTTCTCCAGCCTGGAAGGGTCCTGTGGGCCCGGGGTGTGGAGGGAAGCACAGAGCCGCAGCATCTCGGCGGCAGAAGGCGTTGGAGAGGTCCTCTGTTCATCCGTCAATGGTGACGCATTCTCCACTCAGAAAGTACAAAGCGTGATGCCCACCTCCACAGGGTGAATACAGCCCAGTGTGCTCATTAGCCCTTGACAGTGATGCCAGCTAAATAACAATTTGGCTGCACACTGTCTGTGTAGTACAAGCTAATTAATGCTTTGAAGAAAATCAGAGCTTTGCTCAGCCCAGGGTCCCCAGGGGTGCCCCAGAGTTCCAGAATTATCAAAGCAAAAGAAGCCAATCTGTCTGCTGGGCTCAAATGGAAGCCAGGGAGAAACCTCTCTGTTTATGTCCAAAACCTCTTCTTCACGTAGCCCTGTCTCAGGGCCTAGATGCCATGGTAACCAGCCTTTGAACCTATCCCTCGACAGAAATGACAGAAACCTAAGACCTTAGCAAATTCCATCTGCCCTCAAGGGTGGGGTCCCCTTGCTTTGGGGACCAGGTCCATTAGAATGATGGTCTCTTGCAGTGTGTGGGTATTTCTTTCTTCCTGAACAGAAGAGCCTTGGGTCCACCAAAAATGAGTCTTGGATAAAAAGCCTAGGAAGGCGGCAGGCAGGATGGATGTGAAACTTACTCGCTAAGGACTAGAAACAGGGAGCCGCTTGAATATGCATGTCCAGAGAAAGAAATTCTATCCTGCGTAATGGGTAGGAGGTGATGGGGCCAACCATTGGGATGCGCTCACCATTGGCACTTATGAGCATGACCCAGGGGAGCTCTGGGCCAGGCACCGTGCGCTGAAGGAAGTTTTAGGAAAGACTAAAACTAGGGTGGCTCTCGTCTACCTATTACTCCTGACGGCCGCTGCCTTCGTCTGCATGTTCCTGGAGCAGGACTGGGCAGGAACCTGAAGCAGGGATGATCAGGGACCCACTCTGGCACATCTAAGAGGCACCTGGGAGTGTGTACTCTCAGAGGTTAATAAATGATCTCCCAGGGGTTTTACATGCTGTCCCCTAAATCTCCTGCATCATTACGACCAACCAGGCAAGAATGTTAAGTTCTGTAGCAGAGAAAACGAGTCACCAACCAATTCACCCTCTCTGTCACAGACCACACCAGTGGCAGCTTCCTTAATTGTATCTGTTTATCCTCAGATCCTCACAGGGCATAACCGAGCATCAAGGTGCAAAACCCCTGACTATTCCGTGGGCAGGGCCAGCGGCATTGTTTTCTTCTGATTTACCCTTGCAAGCTCTCCTGATCTTTCTCAATAGCATCTAACACACTTGTGAATTACAGTGGTTTAATGCCGAAGCAACATGAGTCCCCGAAGGGAGAGAGGGTCTTTTCCCTTCTTTCATGGAAGTGGCAGTGTCCATGGAGAGCAGTCCATCTCTGGAGTGTGCTGTGATGCTACCTTGCAAACTGGCATCAATTGCTGTTTTGGGGGAGTGACTGAACAGCGGCCCAGAGTTCAGACATCACTCATCTAGCTACCTGAGAGCTACCATTCCCAGCTCACCCCACCCCTCTGAACTTACCGGCGGCAGAGAACAAAGTTGAAGGCCGCGCCAGGTCGTGGGGGTGGTGGATGGCTCCAAAGAGGCTGGGGCCCGGAGGACGGCTCAGGAACTCAGGCTTCAGGCCGAAGTCCAGCTTGTGTGGATCCGACTGCATCTGCTTCTACAGCACCGAGGGAGGGTACAGGGAGGAAAGGATGGCAGCCCAAGAGAAACAGTGGGGAAGAAAGATAGTGAGGAGACTGAGAGTCAACTCTGAACAGTGCATTCGGGCTGGGGCCCTGGTCAGGCTCAAGTCTACACCTGCCGCAGACCATGTAGCTCTCAAAGGCCAGAAACGCAGGCCTGCCTCAGAGGGCCTGTGGCTCGCAGCAGAAATGCAGACGGGCAACGCTCACGCTCTGTCTTTGAGGGTACACGGTTTGAGGCTTAGAACCACATCCCAGCTCCCTGAACCACCACCATCCCGAAGTGGTTTCTGATTTGCTGCAAAGGTTCATTTTAGCAAGTTTTTAAATGATAGTATTTAAAGCTCATTTTATTGGCAATTCTGCATGAATAAGCTGCTGTGTAAATTCATTGTTTAATGACTCTTAGCTGTGCTCTAACAGATCACAGTACATTAGTAGCTGCAAGTTATGAAGGAATATTTGCATGCCTACAAGCTAATTTCAAATGATCATTGTTACATTATTTTTCAAGAAACAAACAGAAACAAAGTAGGGATATTACTGTGACTAACAGGGGCTTTGGGTACAGTAACCCCAATCATCTGAGGAAGCAATCAGGCCTGACAGAGAAAGCAATCAGGCCTGACAGAGAACCTTCCAGATCCTCTCTTGCTGTGAAGTCCTTGCCATCAACTGCAGTTACTCTATTTCCTCCTATCAGGATATCCACCCCCGAGGTCACCTTTCTCGGAGGCTGGAGAAACTGGCTCACAGTCTTCCTCCTGCTTCCTTCCCGGGCCTCCCTCTGGACGCTGGCGGCCTCTCCTAGAGCATGGGTCCAGGCCGCCCCCACCTCCGTGATTCTCAATAGCCTTCTCCGTGTTGGCCTCACACCTTCCCTGATGAGCACCGACCCCTGACCCAGGTCTGAGGCTCCCAGTCTCCCCCTGCCTCGCCACCGCCTCTGAGCTCTCCAGCCTCCCAGGCCTTCCCCACTTTCTGACCCTCACCCTTCCTATCTCAGACTCGGATGTCCTTTGGCCCCACTCCACCCAAACTCCATCAGGCTCTGCCATGAGTAATCCCTGTCCCAGCACACAAAAACATCAACACAGAGACATCTGATCTGGCTTGTGCAAGGATCAGAGATGAGAGGGTTTGCCATTCCCTGGTGGCTGAGCCTTACCGTCCTGCAATCCCACTCATCCGTCTTACCCACCCAGACCCCTCTAGCCAGCAGCAACACCCCGGGAGGCAAACAGCACATTCTCCATTTTTCCTGCACACACTACTGAACTCTGAGCAACAGGACCCCAGGACAGAGTGCAGCCCTGAGGCTGCAGCAGCAAGAACCTGCGGGTGCTGGGCTTTCCCTAGAAGTGGCTGGCGAGGGCTGGAAGAACAAGTAAAATGAACATCACAGAGAAAAGGGCACCAGGCCATTTCTGCGCAAATCAACAAGGAATCTCTCATCAAAGTCCCACTGTCAAGCAATAGCCATTCTCCCCTCCCCAACACTGCTAATCCACTATGAATCTATAAAAATCTTCCGGCTGCCTCCTTTAATTTGGTTGCCAAATTATTCAGTGCTAATACTGCATGGTACACAGCACAGTTCCATTAACCACAACTTAGGTCCATGAAGCAAAATGGAGCTTGGGGATTACAGAGAATGTGCTGGAAAGGGAAGATGAACAGTTATCTCCTGTGCAAGAGGTCTTCCTAATTGAATTGGGATAATGAATGTTGGAGTCGCTGGGGATGTTCTTGGGGAAAGGAAGATGCTGAAGTGGCACCTATAACATCCTTCATCGCTTTTAACCAAAGGAGTTACAAGGAGGGTGTGTTTTACCCACTGTTCTGTTAACCATATCATCTAGAACAAAAGTGAATTGAACTAAGCATCTAAATCTAGTTAGCTCTTCCAAATACAAGTATTTAAACGAAGCTAAACCACAAGGTTTCTAATTAAACTCAACTAACACTAACGTCAAGGAGAACAAAACTCACCGATGGGATATCCTCAGAAAGAGCAGGTATTTGGCACCAAAGAAAGATATCTTTCAGAGAGGGTTTGATGAGCACCGACCCCTGACCCAGGTCTGAGGCTCCCAGTCTCCCCCTGCCTCGCCACCGCCTCTGAGCTCTCCAGCCTCCCAGGCCTTCCCCACTTTCTGACCCTCACCCTTCCTATCTCAGACTCGGATGTCCTTTGGCCCCACTCCACCCAAACTCCATCAGGCTCTGCCATGAGTAATCCCTGTCCCAGCACACAAAAACATCAACACAGAGACATCTGATCTGGCTTGTGCAAGGATCAGAGATGAGAGGGTTTGCCATTCCCTGGTGGCTGAGCCTTACCGTCCTGCAATCCCACTCATCCGTCTTACCCACCCAGACCCCTCTAGCCAGCAGCAACACCCCGGGAGGCAAACAGCACATTCTCCATTTTTCCTGCACACACTACTGAACTCTGAGCAACAGGACCCCAGGACAGAGTGCAGCCCTGAGGCTGCAGCAGCAAGAACCTGCGGGTGCTGGGCTTTCCCTAGAAGTGGCTGGCGAGGGCTGGAAGAACAAGTAAAATGAACATCACAGAGAAAAGGGCACCAGGCCATTTCTGCGCAAATCAACAAGGAATCTCTCATCAAAGTCCCACTGTCAAGCAATAGCCATTCTCCCCTCCCCAACACTGCTAATCCACTATGAATCTATAAAAATCTTCCGGCTGCCTCCTTTAATTTGGTTGCCAAATTATTCAGTGCTAATACTGCATGGTACACAGCACAGTTCCATTAACCACAACTTAGGTCCATGAAGCAAAATGGAGCTTGGGGATTACAGAGAATGTGCTGGAAAGGGAAGATGAACAGTTATCTCCTGTGCAAGAGGTCTTCCTAATTGAATTGGGATAATGAATGTTGGAGTCGCTGGGGATGTTCTTGGGGAAAGGAAGATGCTGAAGTGGCACCTATAACATCCTTCATCGCTTTTAACCAAAGGAGTTACAAGGAGGGTGTGTTTTACCCACTGTTCTGTTAACCATATCATCTAGAACAAAAGTGAATTGAACTAAGCATCTAAATCTAGTTAGCTCTTCCAAATACAAGTATTTAAACGAAGCTAAACCACAAGGTTTCTAATTAAACTCAACTAACACTAACGTCAAGGAGAACAAAACTCACCGATGGGATATCCTCAGAAAGAGCAGGTATTTGGCACCAAAGAAAGATATCTTTCAGAGAGGGTAATGGCACCCCACTCCAGTACTCTTGCCTGGAAAATCCATGGATGGAGGAGCCTGGTAGGCTGCAGTCCATGGGGTTGCTAAGAGTCAGATATGACTGAGCGACTTCACTTTCACTTTTCTCTTTCATGCACTGGAGAAGGAAATGGTAACCCACTCCAGTGTTCTTGCCTGGAGAATCCCAGGGACAGAGGAGCCTGGTGGGCTGCCATCTATGGGGTTGCACAGAGTTGGACACAACTGAAGCGACTTAGTAGCAGCAGCAGGAACATAACGTTGCAACCTCATTCACTGAGGGTGATGTTTTCATTTCTAACTATGTTGGGTTTTAAAAAATTATTTCACCATTAAAAAAATCCCTTGAGATGACTAGCTCTCCCGACTTCTTTTTATATTCTGATGATGGCCCCCTACATGCTGTTGGGACAAAAATCTTATTCATGAAAAAATAGCTTCCAATGGAAGGTTATTACAGTTACACAGATTGTAAACACCCAGACTGTAAAATCTGGATCTATCCGTTACTTTGGTGCCTAAGTTGACCAGTGATGTCCTCTCTGGTCACCTGCAGAAGATCTGCATCTCTTTCCTGTATCATCATAAAACCCTGGTAAAGCATGGAACACATTCATCTGTCTGATGAAAACAAAGAAAACCCTCCTGAGTTCAGGTAGGGTAACCAGCCAGTCAGTGGTTCCTACAAGCACTGACCGTCGTCGGACTTCTGGCATTGGTCATCAAGAGGATGAAGGAGAGATTGGATAGGTCACTGCCAACCAAATACCACTTCTAGAAGAGGAATTTTTAATACTATGAATTGCTAATGGACGTACCATGTATGCCTAAATCAGTAACATCATATAGGGCATAAATTATCACTTTTCAAAGCCATAAAATGAAAAGAATAACCATAAGGGCCTATTGTATAACACAGGAACTATACTCACTATCCTATATTCTCCATAATGGAAAAAATTTTTTTATAAATGTTGGGGGTGGGGGTGGTGGTGGGAAGAATATACCAACTTATATAGAAAACTTTTCATGTACACCTTCTCCTAGATCCTAAGTATTTCCCATACTAATAATACTTGGTCACTCTAATTAGATTCCCCAAACCTTTATTTCAGGATTTAATCTATATTTAAGCTCTTCAGATCAATAAAATGACAAAATCATTAAAAAAAAAAAAATCAAGATATTATCAGTGTGCTTCTGTTTTGTTATTTTGCTGCTGTTTTCCCTAATTAATAGTAAGATTTCTGAATAGGTTTTCCAAGGGACTTGATCCTGCCTGCCTGTGGGTCTTCAGACGCTGTTTCAATGCTTCCTCGATCGGGAGATCACACACCCACAGCCCACCTCCCCCTCCAAGACTAGGAAGGTAAGACTGACCTTGACTTTCTGTTGGTGGTGGTAGATCTGCCAGGCAATGTGAACGTGCATCGCGCACCACTTCCCTGGTTTCTGGAACAAAAAAGAGCAACGTGGTCAGAAGGAAGACTTTCAGGGGGAAAAAACAAAACAACCCTTCCATTTCCCCAGAGCTGTCAGCAGACTTTGGCTGCAGAAGCTTTCTTTTCCATGAAACAAGAGGGCTTTGTCCCCTCCAAGGGCCTTCTCTCAGCTGCAGCCCGGGACCCAAGGCCGGAGGAAGCCCCTCCCTGGGCGGGCGGCACCTCTCCTTCCACAAGAGCCCGAGCTGGCGGCCACTCCTCAGAAAACCAGCCCCGAGCAGGACCTCCCCGGTTACCAAGGATAACGTGGCAAAACCCAAACCCCACTTTGTGCCTCCTCTGTCTCTTTTCTGGCGCCAGCTGGCAGGCCTGGTGGAGCGAAGCCCTGCTGAACAAATGTGGCCAGGCTATATAATGCAGATTGGCTGTTCAGAAGAGCTAATTAGTGAATGTCTGTGAACCAGTTTGAAAACGAGAGGGGACAAAACCTGTGTCACCTCCCCCAACACTGTTGAAAAAAAAACACACCAAAGCAGAACAAAGGAAGCCAACACATTTTCAATGAAGCCCAGTTCCCACAAGCGCTTCACTCAGAGTCAACTGCCCATTCATGTTGGGCGGCACCGTTCATTTCCAAGCAGAAAACAGAAGGAGATGAGAACTCACGCCTTTCCTCCTCTCTAGGCCGCTGCAGAGAGTGAGTGCCTGCCCCGCCCTCTGGGAGGACGTCAACTCCAGTCTCTCAAGCTAGTTCCTGTCTCGCTTTCTAAGCTAGGGAGCAGCTGCGAGTCTGTCTTGCAGACTCACCTGAGGGGGCAGGACCACCTTGTCCCGCTTCACTTGTATTCCCGCTACACACACTACCCACTGGCATCACTGACTCAGTGGACATGAGTGTGAGCAAACTCTGGAGGGAATGAAGGACAGGGAAGCGCGGCCTGCTGCAACCCATGAGGCTGCAGAGTCGGACATGACTGAGCGACTGAACAGCCCCCCGTGAGCTCCCAACACGTGCTCAGTAACCACAGGATGGATGAGAAGAAACACTGCCCCATTCCTACACAGGCAAAGAACAGATCTTCTCGTTTCTATATTAAAGCGCTGTTTCTGAATATTAAGTCACTTTCACTTGCTGAGATACATACTTAAATCCAAGTTTGAGCTCAGCTCTCTTGTAATGAAGTTATGGGTCATTTGAAATCGCCTAAGTGATGATACCATCCTTTCTCCCCCTTTGGAGAAACTGAATTATCTGAATAGATGCACTAGAAAAGGGTTAAGTAAAGAAATCCACTATCCACCCCTCTTCATCTGCCATCCACCATCCCCCCCGACCTCCCACATACACCACAGAAGTCAGCATTCATCCAGGGGTTATCTGCTGGCCAGGCTCCAGACCTCTCAGAACAAACCAGTGCTCCTAGCGGCCCTTTTCTACACCAGAGAAAAAAGTCAAATGGCTGTGACACGTCAACATCACTTGGTGCAGAAAGAGGCAGCCCCCAGCCAGAGTAAAGAGACCTGGGTATGTTTTCTAGGTGCTAGAGAACCAGGAGAACTCAGAGGAATCCTCATTTTAGCCTAGCTCCAGCCTTTCCCTTGTGTCTCCGCGAGTCAAACCTTTTGCCAGAACTAACACGAGAATCTGAGCTGAATTTTATCAGTTGGCTTTGCCTCGATGGCTCAGCTTCCTCCAACACGCAAAGCAAAGACCGGGAAGCCCATCTTCAGTCACAGTCTCTGAAAACCCAACCACTGTCTTTTCAACCTGTTCCTCCGGCGTTTCCATGGCGTGTTTCCTTGTAATGGATTTGTATTTTTAACCCTCAGGGAGTCAAACAGGGGTTGCAAAACAGTTCTAGAAGAGGCTTTCTTACCCTTAACATAGGTCTGAAAGGATCTGTCAACTGTGAAGAGAAAATGACAACTTGGTTACATGCCTGTCACTCAAACAATTGCTCTAATTAACAAATTTGTAGTGCTTCATTAGGAGGGGAAATTAAAATGTTAGAATTTTACTTTTAAATGAAGCCCTTTTAGAGAATAATTAACCCATTTTCACACTATCAAAAATGCCAAGCGTCCCCTCCCCCACCTCACAAGCCTTGGTACATCTACGCTGATGAGCCCCTGGACAAGTTTAATCAATAGCGATTTGCCCTCCGGCAAAACGATTTGCTCACATTACACATCTGAGGAGTTTCACTGTCTTGAGCAGCCCTTCCCAACCTCAGCTAACCATCTAAGCGAGATGGCCTTCAGACTATAGATGGCTGGATACTAAGAATAACTGGGGAGAAGTGTTCTTTCCAGACTATACAGTAGAAATAGGCTATTTTTAATAATTATCACTGGAGGTATTAGACACTTTAGAGAAGTTCACTATATAGATGACCTTGTTTGCAAAGCAGAAACAGAGAACAAATGTATGGATATCAAAGGGGGAAGGAGGGGCAGTGGGAGGAATTGGCAGACTGGGATCAACACATATACACTAATGATACTATGTATAATATAGATCCCTTGGAGAAGGGAATGGCTACCCACTCCAGTAGTTTTGCCTGGAGAATTCCATGGACAGAGGAGCCTGGCAGCCTACAGTTAACTGGGTTGCCAAGAGTCAGAGATAACGAACACCTTCAGTGAAATAAAATAATATCTAACATTTTAATAAAAGCAAATAACACTTTCAAAAAAATAAAATAGATGACTAATGAGAACACACTGTAGCACAAGGAACTCTGCTTAATAGACTGTGGCGACTTGAATGGGAAGGAAATCCAAAAGCGAGGGATATATACATACATATTACACATATGAAGCTGATTGATCTTGCTGTGCAGCAGAAGGTAACAGAGCATTGTAAAGGAACTTTACACATTTTATACTCCAATAAAGATTAATTAAAATAAATAAAATGAATTTTATTATACAAAAGTTCATACAAATACACAGTTGAGTCATTTTACGTATCTATCTAACTCTGGTCATCAGTTTCAGATAACCTTTGCCCTTACCTGGGGACAAAGACAATATTGTGAAAAGTAAATTTTTTTTTCCACATGTACTATGCAGATGGATAACAATCAATGAAACAAGATTATATCTGCTGTGTAACTTCAGATTCTTTTTGAGTTGGTCTGTGTTATGAATAAATAACACAACCGAAGTATAATGGATATTTTATTTAGCTCCAGAGCACAAAAGGTTCCTTCCCACGTTAGAAGTAGAGTGGCTGGAAACACTGTGTGTATGGTAAGCTCCAGAATGACAAGCACTTGGTGCTTTTTCCATTCAAAATGTTTTATGGCTTGTGTGAGAGAGATTTTTAGGAGATGGAGACATGGAAGCCTGGTTGGGGTGGGTGGGGGGAAACTACGCCAGCTCAGTGTCAGTGACCGTCCCAGCCTGGGCTTAGACCATAAGCCACCCTCTCTCCCCCTTGGAAAGTCACTCCCTGGCGTCACATGGCCGCAGGAGACATTCCATTAGGAGTGACTAGCGTTAAGTGTTAGTCGCTCAGTTGTGTTCAACTTTTTGTGACCCTAAGGCCTGTATGTAGCTGGCCAGGCTCCTCTGTCCGTGGAATTCTCCAGGCGAGACTACTGCAGTGGGTAACATTCCCTTCTCCAGGGTATCTTTCCGACCTAGGGACTGAACCTGGGCCACCTACACTGCAGGCAGATTCTTTACCATTTGAGTCACCAGGGAAGCCCCTCAGCTAGCATCTTCTTCCACAAAATAGAAGGAAGAGCAAAGGCAACAGGCACTCGCTGGGCTGCCTGTCCTGGGGACACATGCTGCTGTTTGTTACCCTGGGACCCAGCCTGACCTTGCACTTACCCTCGGGTCCTTCTGGAGAAGAGTGTGGGGGACCGTCCCAGGTCGGGTGGCAACATCGATCGGGTTGGACGTCTACAAAGTAATGAGACCACAGCTTAGGAAGCATATGATATGGAACATGAAACCAAGGTCTTCCTTTCTTTCTAAATGACCACATTCAAATGTCCTTTTTTATTTGTTCCATTCAGGGATACAAGTGGACGGATCCATTTTCCTCTGAGACCCCAGATGCTCTTCATGAGGCCCATCCCCACTCCCTGTTCCCCAGGGGACCTGACCAAAGCCTGTCCTGTCCCAGTGATGGCATTTCCGGGCAGAGAGAGGAGAGACGGAGATGGGAGCCCGGTCCTGAAATCCATCTTCTGTGTCCTTCACAAGCCCATCACTGTGGGTTTTTTGCTTTATCACCACACAGTCCAAGAAATGCTTAAATGAACATCAGTGTAACCTGCGGGACCAGGTGCTTCTCATCAGAATAACTGAGTGTGCTTCACAGACATTAGGCTGCCTCTACATTTTAACTGGCAGATGATAACAAGGAAGTACATTCAGTAATTACTCATTAGCGGTGGTGGGAATGGGACAAGGGAACCTAATTTGGGGACCACACAGACCTACTGTTATGTGATTTCTAAAGTAATTCTGCATCATCTTTCCCATTCCCAACATCATTCTTAAATGGCATTAATGATAACAACCTTATCTATAGGCTTTTGTCCTTTGAATGAACAACAACAACAAGCCTATCGCAGGCACAAGGCACTACTTTCTAGTGGGTAAAGGATTTAGAATATTTTTCACCAGGTATTTTATTTAAGAAATCACAACTTCTATGAATCCCTTCACGCCAGGAAGTTAACTCGTGTGGAAATAAAGAGCCCTCAGTTTAGGCACCAAGCTCGCCTGCGAGAAGGGGGAAAAAAAGAATGGGAGAAAGAAAAGCAGTCAGCTGCTGTAGGGCTAACAATTAAGCTAGAGTTGTTAACAGCCTGATTTGCATACATATGAAGAACTCTGCTAATGAACTGCAATCTACATATTCAATCAGTAAGATGGCCTTGGAAGGCCTATTTCAACACCAGGAGAGACACTTTCTTGCCCAGATGTAGTTTTCTGTGTGATTGGATAATTGTGAGTGAGGGAAATCAAGAAATTTATGAAGTGACCTACCAGTCTGGTTGGGGATGCATGAGAGAGTTCCTGTAACCTGGAGGGGACTGACCAGGCTCTGAAAGGGTAGTAAAGAGCCCGATGTGGGGAAGGAGTTGAAAATCACCATCGTTTTGTCCCCAGATGGGAGGTGCTGTGCAGGGCCATCCTCGAGCCCCACCAAGGCCTGGCCCAGCGCAGCAGCTGCAATTCTATGCAGGTCCCTGGATTGTGAAGGTGCAGCCATTCTCACCCCTAATGCTTTCTGATTTTTTTCTTTTCTAATTTTAGGGCAGCATGCCTTTGTTAGTGTAATTTGCACTCATCCTGGGAGACACTGGCCCCAAATTTGTGTTTTATGTTTGAAATGAGATGGAAGGAAAACCAAAATCACACAGCAAAATTTCCTGCTTTACAGTCTGAGAATGGCTACTAAGTAAGAAATACATTTCTGAAAATCAAGTAGGGGCTGTGATAGATGTACAGTCACAAAAAGGAAGAGTATTCTGAGAACTAACGCCTTAGTTTTGGCCCTCGGAGATCACTCTAGACCGAGTGCAGGAGAGTATCACTGGCTAGGTAGAAAAGAATTCTGTTGTTATAACGGGTGAAAGAGAAAGTCTGAGTCGCTCAGTCATGTCCAACTCTTTGGGACGCTATGGACTATAGTCTGCCAGGCTCCTCTGTCCATGGGATTCTCCAGGCAAGAATACTGGAGTGGGTTGCCATGCCCTCCTCCAGGGGATCTTCCCGAGCCAGGGATGGATCCCAGGTCTCCCACACTGCAGGCAGATTCTTTACCATCTGAGCCATCAAGGGAAGCCCCTCTAAAGGGCGAAAGGGTAATTTATCTCATGCTAGGATGGTAGTCTTGACCTTGGGTTGTTGACCCTGGCAGTGGGGTCAGAAACTTCAGAGAAGGCAGAAAGGGAGGAAAAAATAAGAAGGCACTGCCCTCCACCTGGAAGTGGACTCTATCTGTAGTCAGAGGGGACTGAGGAACAAAATGAAAGAGAATGAACACAGTGAAAAGGATACGATTTTAGTTTGGAATCTTTTCCTTCTCTTCTATTCCAATCAGCAAGGCTCAGCTTTGCATCTTTGCTAACCATGGACATCCTCAAGGATAAATAACTTGATGCACATACATCTGACGTTTCATATAATTCCTGATCAGAAGCTTATGTCCCCAGTTTTGGCGAAAAAACAAAAAATACATTATATCTATATATATATCTAGTGTTTCTTTTTTTAACAGAGCACAAGAAATCCTAGCTCAATTGAGATGACATGGGTAGTACAGATTAAAATTAAATTCTGAATGAGGTTTACAACTAGATGGACTAGAAGAAAATATTCACACTCTAATCCCAGTGGTCCATTTGGATGGAAAAATGAGTCACTGGCAGGTAAGAGGATGGGACACTACCCACCCGCCTTAGCCCTAGCCCGAGGCTCCACTTAAAAGTTCCAAGGTGGTGTTTTCTCTGTGAGGTTTCTTACCTTCGGCTGAAAAGCTCCTTGCAGCGACCCAAAAGGGCCGGTGGGCGGAATCATAGGGGGGATGCCCGATACAGCAGGAGGATAAGAATGGAAGAGCTATGGCCAAAGATGGAGGGGGGGAGAGAAAAGATTTTAGTAGGAGGCAAATGATACATTCACATTCCCTTCCCACAGAAAGACGTCCACATTAGCCAGCCAAGTCATCTCAGTTTGATGCCATTGGTCATAAGAAGCCACAATGAAATGATCACACAGATGTGCCATGAATACTTAACTTAAAAAGTTAAAAGTAGTTCAGAATCAATCAGCCAGCAAATGATGTCCCAGATGAGGCCTTCATTAGAAAGGGAGCTTTTCTAATTATTAATTGTTAAATCAGATAGAAGTCCTAAATGGTTGGAGATTTTAATGCATATCAAAAACAGGAGGGGGTGCTGAGCCAAATAAGATGCCCAGAAAATTACAAGTTAATTAGAAAAAAGGAAAAAGGGGAAAAAAAGGAAGACAAAAAGAAGCAAGTCTTTATGGATTCCAAGATTTTACACCATTAAAACTCAATTAGTACTTAGATTTTTAATAGTTTTGAGGAAATGGGAAAATATATGCACAGTCCTTGCTTCATTAGGTTGTTCTGGTTAAGTGGCAGTTCCAAGGACAATTTAAATTGTCTAAAATGATGACAAATATATGTGGAAGGGGAAAATAAAATGAGTCAGGGTACACTTTCAATGGAGCCGCCCATTTTCCTATAAGACGGATATAAGTTCACTGGAGGCTATTTGAGACAAGCCCTGGACACGTCAGTCTGACCACTCAGTGGAGGGAGAAGGAGGATTCTGAATTTCAAATCTGAATTTTCTTGAATTAATAGTTTACAGAGGACACAATGGAGGGAGGAAGTACACAGCAGAAGACAATGCAGACACATCTTTTCCTCCTCTTGAAAATGTTTCGTTTCTGGAGAATCTATCACTCTGGTTCCATTTACTTTGACAAACTCACCATAGAGATACATTCTAGTGATGTCCTGCCCTTATGGTTGCACAATATGTCAAAAATACAAGAATAATTCAAGCTTTCCCTAATAATGTATTTATATGAGCTATTTAGGTACTGGCTGAAATCCACTGGTAATTTCACAATCCGGTCTGTTTTCAAAGCATGTACTTCTTCCGTTGGTCTTTATTTCATTTTGCTCCCCTCGATGATGCAGAGTTTTTCAGACTAATTGATATTGAACTAAATCCACTTAAACAGTGACTGCAAACCAAGTGCCCTCATTTAAAACTACTTTTAAGTCTAAAATTGTGTTTTAGATACTTGAGTGCATTGTATCTTACCTCCCCTTTGTAACATCCTAATCTCCAAAGCAGGGGAGACTAAGCACTTCATACATTACCCACTGTCACTAATAATATGAAATGACTCTCTCCCAGTACACTGTGTGAAGCAGAGTAATTACGTCACACCAAAACACTCAAATTTCCATCACTCTGCCTCCAAGTGGGTATTTTCCCTTTAATGTTTTCAATTTAAAAATTGGGTCTTCTCACCATTTTCCTTTTCTGACCCTCTGAATAGAGCATTCCACTCCTAGAGTAAAAATCGGTTTATTCTCCAGCTTACATCTAGGGCTCTCTGTGGAAAATGTTTATGCCAAGACACTGCATGGTGTCCGAGGAAGTGAACTGAGCTACCAGCAGAGCAGCTAAACTTTCTCTGAAGATGATTCTGTTAGCTGGTCCTTAATTTAATTGAGCAAAGAAATCTGGTTGTTATATTAAGGGTGGTACTATTCATGAAACAGATGCAAAGAGAAAACCTGTGGCTCTTCTGGATTTTGCATGTCTATTTACAAAGATGCTTTTATGTCGTAATTCTGAGCAGAGCAGTGTTGAACACTCGGGGAACCCAGGCACTCAGATACCCTTTCCTCATCCCTTTCTATAGAGACTCCCCTTGAGCCATTTCCGAATGTCTCTCCATAACCAATTCTTAGTTGATTTCTAATACTGTCTAGCCTGGACTTCTCAGCTAATTCCTCAGTTTAGGACTGACACAGTGTCTAATGATCTAGTTCAAAGTATGAATGAATTCACAGGGTTGGCTGATCTATTAAGTGGTCCTCCATTTGAGCCATAAGGTAACACTATCCAAAAATGAGAACAAAAATAGTTTAAGATGGTAAATCGACATGGCTACGAGCAGTTATTAAACGTCTTTCTTTCCAGTTTCATTAAAAAAAATATTAATAAACCATTAAGCAAAGAAACTTGCAAAACTTCAGGTAAAAATGATGCAGTATACACTCCATAATCAAAATATCATGGTAAGATATTCAAAGTTTCTGTTATAAAAGAAGCCCTCATAAGTAACTGAACATGTCACTTCAGTTGGCGCCAATTTAGGTTCCAGAACGTTCTCTTAAAATGCCATGAAACAACTTTTATTAAAGAACAAAGAATGAGTTTAAAGAGAAGAAAAATCATGCATGTAAGACCTTCTTTCATTTAAATGATATTTTTAACGAGTTGGCACGAGCTCAGGAAAATAATGCCAGCCATGTGGAAAAGGGATCAACGGTCTAAAAGAAATAAAAATCTGCTTCTTGAAGTCATGAGTCAAAAGAATACGGTACTTTCTTTGGAAGACATAATTCAAGATGAACTCTGGGAACTCTGTGTGTTAATAACATCTCTACTGAAGACTGAAACCTGTGATTTCAGAGGCTCCTAAAACTCTAACACCTCCAACAAAGTGGATGCCCCACTTGGCAGGATTTTAAAGTCTGAGGAGTGGCTCATGACCTTTTGATTCAGAAGATGATACTGCATCTTTACCAAAAGCACACGTCACAAAAGCAAGCATCCGAGGTGACGAGGAGCAATGGGAGTTCTTGCAAAGATGGTTAAGGAAGGCTGCGAGTCACTGACTGATCGTGGAGAGAGCATGGAAATGGAGAAGCGATTACATTGAATGGGTAGCATGGTAACTCACACTGTGCCGGTAGAATGGGTCAACTTTTGTAGGGTATTTGTCAAACTGCAAAGGGATCAAAGCAAAAGCTAGTTACTTAGAGAAACTACATTTCTATTCACTGCTTCAGGGGAGGCGGCCCCAAGGAAGCCTCTCTGTTGTCGGGCAGGCATCAGACTCCGTGATCTCAGTGTACACGAAATCATTCAGAGCTCCTGAGTCTCTCTGACCAGAAATCAACAGGAATGGAAAGTCAAAGTGAAAACCCATTCATAGCATTTCAGGTTGTGACTATACTAGAGTGGCTTTCTTTCTAGGCTTTATTTAGAGACGGGCAGGAACCAAGCGCCTGAACTAGAGAGAGGAGGCAGTTGTTCAGATAAATCAGAGAGAAGTGAGCACTGGGGCTGATTTATCCAGAGAATTCCCAATGTCTTCATCTTCACTTTGGCAGAATGGTACGTTCAGCTGTTTTTATATTACCCCCTAGTGGGGGACAGGGAGGCCTGGTGCGCTGCCGTCCATGGGTTGTAAGGTGTCAGACACTGACAGGACTTAGCAACTGAACACCAACAATTACTGCCCCCCCGCCCCCCACCGAGTACAAAGCAATTCGGGCTTGGCCTTAGAACGGTTCTTTCAAGCAGGAAAGAGTATATACCATGATTTCTTCTAAATGATGTCCTCATCCTGTGCTGTAACTCCCATCAGTTAGATTTAACTTGTTTGTGAAACGGCTCACTCAGACTGGTACAAACTCCTTCCCCAGATAGACAAGCCCTTAAAAATATAACTGTGGAAAAGTCGAGTTCATCCAAAATAACAGATGCAGGACTTCTCCGAGGAAAAAATTTTTGGTCCGAAGGCCTCACTGCTAACATTCTCCTAAGTAAGGTTTATAAAATAAACTTTGAAATATGTATTAAAAAAAAACTAAGTTGAACAAAATGGGGGAGAGAGGAGGGAAGAGAGGATGTAAAGTTCAGTGAATCATGGCATTCAAATCCTCACAATGCCTGTACTGATTGCCTTCAATCAAGTATTTCCTGAAATATTAAAATATAAATAAGTAAAACTCTAATCGTCACTGTTTGGACACACATCCACCTCAGACTAGTTAGCATTATAGTGTGGTGCTGTTCCTCACAGCTCCTAAGTTAAAAATCAACCCTAACTGGCTCCCACTCAACCCCTGGCGCGTTAGTCTCCAAGCCAAGGCCAAGACCACGTCACTGCCAGGGTCCCTCCTACCGCCAGGCTGAGTTTGGACCGCTTGCTGACAGAGCACAGCAGCAGACAGGGGGCGCTGTCTCACGATGTGCAGGAAATGCAACACTTCCCACAAAGCTGGTTTAGAAAACCATCCGAGAGGGTGGATGGGGGACGCAGGGCCGGCCAAGTCTCCCGCCGGCGCTCTCCCGTCCAGACTTCCGAGGATTCTGTGAGCGTTTATTTGCTAGCGCAAAACACCGGCAGATACATTCTTCGATCTGGTGGTAATTCCCCAAGATATCTCAAAAGCCAAAATCACCCGTAAGAAGTTAACTACCGACACACGGATGTGACCGCCTTGGGGAGCATCTGGCACACAATCACCCACAGCGCTAAGAAAAACGGGTCAGAAAAGAGCTCCTACTTCAGGCCCGGGGTCAGTGCCACCCGGAGCCGGCGTATCCCCGAGACGGGCAAGGCCCAGGGAGCCCCCCAGCCAGTCTGCTGTGCCCAGATGGCCCTAGGGGCTGCGTACGGAGAGCGTCGCGCCCCGCGTGTCCTCGCGTCTCCGCCGGGTACGCACCATGGGCGGGGCCGGCGTCGGCATGATGGCGGTGGGCGGGAGCGCGTGGGGGAAGGGCGTGAAGGTGTGCTGGTGCGTGTGCTGGTGCGTGTGCTGGTGCTGGTGCTGGTGCTGGTGGAACTCGGTCCGCAGGTAGGGCGGGGGGCCCAGGGAGGCCCCGCGGTCAGCACTCTGAGAGGCCAAAAAACGCGTGTTCAGTTCCTGGCGCAAGATGTCTTGCTCTGGAAAAGAGGAGGCAGAGGGTGACACCTTTTCCGGGGCCGGTCATTTCCTCCAGAGCAGCACATCCGAGGAGCTCAGTACGAAGGGCTCCAGGCCGGGGCATGGGGGCTGGGCCTTTGTGGAAAAGACCGCCAGGCAGGCAGAGGAGGCTACGGCCCAGTCAACAGCCTAACTGTTCTCCGTCCAGGCTTCTGGGGACGAGGGGTCCACCAGTGCCACGCGCATACAGGGTCCAGGCCGAGTGGCCAGAGGTCAAGTTTCAGCTCTCCTCGGGGGAGCTGAGTGACCCAGAGCATTGCCCATCACCGTCTGTGTCTGTTTCCTCATCTGTCGAATGGGGACGACACATTGCCTGTGCTGTGGTTTTGTTTTGAGGGTTGAAGAAATGAACATTTTTAAGTGTTTAAAAGTCGATAAAGCAGAGCCTTCATGCCCTCTTCCAAGGGTAAGATATGCTCTACAGCTCTCTCTACTGGTGGCAAAGCTTGGCCACAATGGACCCGAAGTTGGGACACTTGGCTCAATTAATACAGGTGAGGAGCAAAGCACCCAATACCTAACCCTAAGTGTGTCTTTAAAAATCTGGGATATGTTGCCTCAAAAAGTGCATTTTCCCCACCCAAGGTAGAAGGCCTCATTTAATTGCTAGTCGCTCAGTTGTATCAGACTCTGTGACCCTGGCAGTTTCCCCTGTCCATCAGATTCTCCAGGCAAGAATACTGGAGTGAGTTGCCATTCTCGTCTTCAGGGGATCTTCCCGACCCAGGGATCGAACTCAGGTCTCCCACACTGCAGGCAAATTCTTTACCATCTGAGCCACCAGGGAAGCCCTTGTTTGACTAAAACAAATCCCTTAAGCCACGATGTACAGACACAGGGTGTGGAGAGCTTTTGTCATGCCCATAGGGCCCAGACAACCTGTGCTTTACTGCTCAGGGGGCAGACCTGGTCAGAAAAGCCTCATGACTACAAAGTTCTCTCTGGCAGAATACCCTGGATCGTGACAGGTTGGGATAGGGGCTATCGGTACATTTTCTGCAGACTCTCAGCCCACTGGGGACTGGAGGAAGAAGACGTACTATAAAGCGGACCATGGTGAGTGGCTCAAACCTAATCATCAGGGATAACACAGACAGGGGGTGAGGCCTTGGGAAAGGAGAGCAGGGGCACAGAGAAGCCAGGCCAGCTCCTCCCTCCTACCTGAGTAAGTGCTCCCGGCCGGGTGTCCGGGCACCTGCAGACTCCCAGATGTCAGAGGTGGTGGAGGAGGCAAAGCAGTGGGAGGGGCAAACATATTGGGGTGATGCGAGTGTGCGGGGGGCTGGAGGGTGGGCGTGAAGCTGTGCAGGGGGCTGTGGTTGGGCAGTGACAAGATGTGTATAAGAGACAGCTCTCCTCCCTCCCTGCTTGCCCCCTCCCCAATCACAATCATCCCTTCTTCCTTTAGAGGAGAAGCTGGGGGACTTGGGTCCTGGCCCAACTCC
>SJYT01024227.1:72290-264467 GCA_006410635.1 Cephalophus harveyi | reverse complement strand
GGTCCGGAGACGGCGCTCGGGGCGGGGGCTCCGCCTGGGGCTGGGGCGCCGGCGGCGGGACCTGAGGACGTGCGTCCTTCAGCACCACGGGCTCGAACAGGGGCTCTTTGCCGCAGTCCTGGCTCTTCTCCTGGCTCCGCTCTAGACCCGATACCTTGGGGACAATGGGCCCCGCATCGTGGCCGTCGTGGTGGGGTAGCGCGCCGACGCCGAGCTCGGGATCTGTGCGGGAGAGCGGAGAGAAGAGCAAGGCAGACGGTGAGTGAGCGAAGCTGACCCCGGGCCGGGTCACCTGTGCCCAACGACACGATCGGTCAGGTCCCAGAAAGGTCCACCGGTCAGATAAGGCTGCCTTCCAGAAAGTGGTTGAGGCCATCAGAGTCTGCAAATAAATGTTTCCCTTAATCTTGACAAAGCAAGATTATGCAGTGAAATTCACAAACAGTAGACAACAAATCGATTCACCCCTTTTAAAACAAATACAGTTCTTAAAAAAAATTATTTATTTGGCTGGGTCTTAGTTGCTGCCCCTGCAATCTTTACTTGTGGCATGTGGGATCCAGTTCCCTGACCAGGGATCGAATCTGGGCCCCCTGCATAGGGACTTAGGACTCTTAGTCACTGGACCACCAACGAAGTCCCCACAGAGTTCTTGACTATACAAAGGAGAAGTGTTTTCAGTAGCACATGAAGCAAACGTTATTCAGCCCGGCAGACGTTTCTTCTCCGCCTTGCCTCCTCTCCCCTTTGCATTCTGACTGATGAAGCACGCTTGACATTTGGAGACATTTCTGCTGAGCAACCGCTAAATGTCTGGTCAAAGGTCAGGCCTCCTACGGCTCACTGAAGATCCAACCGCTTGAGATCGAAGGAACAAACATGAATTTAGACCAACTGACCGTCAACCACACAGGCTTGAGTTTTTAAAGAATTCCCTCTGGACCACAGGAGGGGTCCTTAGCCAGGTGAATCCGGACCTTGACACCAAGTGGGATGGGAAATGTAAGTAAAATTCTACAGTAACTAATGACACCTAGACAACAGATGCTCCTGTATGAATTTAAATGATGTACTTCCCCCTGAAGGTCAAAAGACCCATGCCACATCTAGTATGTGGGTGCCCCGATGACCCCGTAAGTCAAACTCCGTACAATTCTCTAACAGAATGATGAGGGACAGATATGGCATTGCGTATAGAGGCGGCTCTATGGCAGAGAATCCGCCTGCCAGTGCAGGAAGTGCAGGTTGGATCCCTGGGTTGGGAAGATCCCCTGGAGGAGGGCATGGTAATCCACTCCAGTATTCTTGCCTGGACAATCCCATGGCTAGAGGAGCCTGGTGGGCTGCAGTCCATAGGGTTGCAGACAGTTGACCATGACTGATCATGTATGCTCTTGGACAGGGCGATGGGGAGATGTGTATAAGAGACAGGGCTGAGTCTTCGCGGGAGTGCTGCTTCTGCTACTGCTGTTGGAACACCAAAAAAAAAAAAAGAAGAAAGGAAAACATGGGGTCAGTAATCAACTTTCTTAAAACAAAGCCAAACAGAGCCATTTAACACTTTTCCTCTCGCTCCTTGGTCTTCGCAGATCCCCACCCTGTGCACAGAGCCTCTATTGAAATCGCAGTTCCTTTAAACTGGACCCACAGCTGTGGACACAGTGAACAGCAACTCCTGCTCCAAGCTGCCCCCCATCGCCCTGTCCAAGAGCTGCCCCTCATACCCTGCGCCAGCCACTCTTCCTACAGGGGCCACATCAATGGAAACGAACAAGCTGGTGACCTGGGCTCGCCAGGTCTGTCTGCTCCGTCTTCTGTGAAGAAGCACAGGGAAGGGGGAACCAGGGAGCTCGGGCGCCCTGTCAGCTCCACGGACTGGAGGCCACAAAAGATGGGCCTGGCCCCGCGGAGGCAGCTTCCTTCCGCTGCCACAGACAGCAAAGAGCAGGGCCCTCAACCCCAGTCACCAGGCTGTCACAGGCAAACACTACCGACGCGCTTAGAATGACAGCCCCCAGGACAGGCGGGGGTGGGCGGCGCCGGGCCTGCGCCCGGCTCTCACCTCCCGTTGCTTTGCAGGGCTCCTTGTGCTGCTTGTCAGCCTTCCCTCTCTAATCTGGCAAGGCCAAGACACAAGAGGCCTGGCTCCCAGGGAGGAACACCTCCCTTTTCCTCAACCCAGCATCTTTCTCCGGAATCTCTGTGACTCACCTGGTGGAAGTCACCAGGGAAACTCCTCGAACCAGATCACTCCTCGGTCTGCACGCTCCACCCCGCCAGGAGGTGCAGGGAGATGTTGACAGGGAGGCAAACGGCTTCCCTTCTAAGACTCCCTTAACATTCCGGCAATCTCCCCTGGTTTCCCTTCCCTGCCTCCAACCCGGGAACCAGTGGTGGGTCCCAGGCACTGCGCCCTGGCCTCTCCCTTCCTTGAACCTTCTCCTCCCTGCAGTCACTCTCAGGAGCCTCCGCAGACAGGTGAGGTCTCCACCATGTCCTTACCACCCAACAGATCCTCAACCCAATCCCACCCCGTCTCCCCAGAGACCCTGTCTCCCTGCGCCTTGGACGCCTTCCCTGTCTTCCGTGCCTGCCTGGCTGAGAACACGTTGACAGAGATGCCAACGGGAACCCCGGTCCCCATGGGAGCCCCCGCGCCCACCGCCACCTGCCCATCCCTCCGAAGATGACCGAGGCCGGGCGGGGGCGGCTCACCTGAGGCTGTTGAGGCTCAGGCTGCTGCTGTTGTAGGCGGACAGCGGCTGGGGGAGGCTCTGGGCCTGTCTCTTATACACATCTGCCTCCAGTCCGTGGAGCTGACAGGGCGCCCGAGCTCCCTGGTTCCCCCTTCCCTGTGCTTCTTCACAGAAGACGGAGCAGACAGACCTGGCGAGCCCAGGTCACCAGCTTGTTCGTTTCCATTGATGTGGCCCCTGTAGGAAGAGTGGCTGGCGCAGGGTATGAGGGGCAGCTCTTGGACAGGGCGATGGGGGGCAGCTTGGAGCAGGAGTTGCTGTTCACTGTGTCCACAGCTGTGGGTCCAGTTTAAAGGAACTGCGATTTCAATAGAGGCTCTGTGCACAGGGTGGGGATCTGCGAAGACCAAGGAGCGAGAGGAAAAGTGTTAAATGGCTCTGTTTGGCTTTGTTTTAAGAAAGTTGATTACTGACCCCATGTTTTCCTTTCTTCTTTTTTTTTTTTTGGTGTTCCAACAGCAGTAGCAGAAGCAGCACTCCCGCGAAGACTCAGCCCTGAAGGATTATCTTCCCCACATTTTTGCACTTAAAAAAATCCATCCTTTTCTATTATTACAAAGCTTAAAAACAGGAAGAGAATAGATCACAGCATTCTCTAAAATGAGGTGTATATCAGGTACTCCTAAATGATTACTTTGGGCATGACCTTTCTCTTCACATCCTCCTGCTATCAAGTGCGAAAAATACATGGTATTCTCACTGGGCCTATTAATGTCTGTTGATGTCCTATTGGGTGTATACACTTGTCATGTTTTCTTCCCTGAAATTTGCATCAAAGCAATCCATTATTTTCAGTGTTCTTTTGGTAAAACAGATCAAATCTGTAACATGCACAAAAGCAGAAACAAATGGTGGGCTTATAAACCAACCACGTGGTTAGCTATTATGCACTCAGCTATCCTCGAGTGCTGCAGACCAGCGTGGAACAACTACGCTAACAGGATGCCAAGAAAGACCCCTCTTCACACAATTCAGGCGCGAAAGGATCAAGCATCGGATGGATTTGGTGAAAAGGAACTTTAGACTTCTGACATCCTACGCACACACATTTTTTTCCCAGTGCTGTCTTCAGAACTTTCCTAGGCAGCTCTTTGCTTAAGAAAAGCTGATGTGTTATGAATTTCTAGAACCTGAGGGCTGAGAGAGAACAGGAAGTTCCTGATGTGGACACAGAGCCCCTTTAGCCATAAGAACTCCCACATCACAGAGGAAGACCCTTCATCTGCAGACACCCAGATCTAAGGATGTTGGTGCCGCTGCTTTTTCACTGCTTTTTCTATCATTTTCACAAGATTTTCCATAGCAAGCAATTATACCAGTTCACTGAAAACCTCAGGCTTCACACACTGCAGGCTAGTTAGTCAGGCCCTGGGCAGAAAGCACTAACACCCAGGAAATCCCAAGAGGATGAAATAAGAGAACCTCCTCCATGAAGTCCTATGTGCATAAGCAGGGACTTTTCCTGTCCTGACAGCTGAGGACTGTGATGCTTTTGTGACAAATATGGCAAACACACAAAATGGAATACATTCCCGTCTTTCTGTGCTGCTCTGTTCTCTCTGGACAAGGATGTTGCTGTTGTTTAGTCGCTCAGTCGTTCCGACTGTTTGCGACCCCGTGGACTGTAGCCCGCCAGGTTCCTCTGTCCATGGGATTTACCAGGCAAGGATACCGGAGTGAGTTGCCATTTCCTTCTCCAGGGCGTCTTCCTGACCCAGGAATCCAACCCGAGTCTCCTGCATTGCAGGCAGACTACCACTGAGCCACCTGGGGAGCCCTCCTGGATGAGGATAGTGACAAATAAATACATAAATATTTTCCATCTTGTTAGGTTACATTCAAATTCATGACCTCCCTCTAAAAACCAAGGTCTAAAGTTTCTCTCAGACATAAAAGAAAATTTGGGACACCACCCAGAGGTTATTGCTTCAGTTTACTTAGGCCAGTAAGGAAGTACAACAGAAATACACAGATAAGCATTTTATCCATCTAGCTTGACTATATTTATCTCTTGTTCTTTAATCGATGAGCCTCTAGAATTTGGACAACACAGCTGAGTCTGCAGGAGGAACCGTGCAGGCTTGGGCTCAATTCCCAAGGCCCCATAAAGGCAAACCGAGGTGGCTCCACTGTCTGAGGACCAACCCAAACCCAGCTAGAGTCAGGAGTGGTACCGAGACTTGGCATCATCGCCATCTGTGATGTTCAACGAGGTACACAGGCAAGACCAAAACCTTTCTAGCAAACTCTACGCATTTGTAGGGAACCATCTATGAGGAATGACTTAGGGAATCAAGAGGCACAGAATTTTGGAAGAAGACCAGAATCTGGGAGACCATCCCAGCACTTCTCAAACTTTAATGTGCATAGGAATCCCCTGAAGATCTGATTCAAATGCAGGTTCAGCGGCTTGGGGGGGCTGGTGGTGGTGAGTGTGGCTCCAGAGCCCACCTTCCTGAGAATTTCCTGGGTGATGCTGATGCCTGGACTATTCTGTGAGTAGTAGGGGTGTTATCTACCCCTCTGACTAGACGGGGGATAAGCCCAGAGAAGTTAAGGAACTTGCTTGTTGTTTAATAAACCAGACAGCGGAGTTCTAGTCCCAGCCCTGCCACCACCGAGTGCCTCTTCTCTGATTTACACAATGCTGCCTCCTAAGAAGCAAAGTAACCCTGAAACAGAGCAGGCAATGATGAATCCAGGATTCGGTTACAATGTTTTAAGTTCAGCCAGATAGTGAAAAGGGTCAGGAGAGCTAGAGAGGGTTGCTGGAAGCCGGCCTTTGGGCTCAATCTGAAAGCTATCATCAATCCATCAGTGAGGGTGCTGCAGCCTACGAGCAAGGTTGGAAGGCTGGTAAGAACTATGGGGCTGAAAGTTTTACGACCACCATTTACATGGATCCTTGAGGCACGGATTAGGCGTCATGCATTTTTGTGGCTAATTGGTAATGCATTTCCTCTTCCTTTCAATTATTCAATAAATGCATCTTCCCAGTTAAGCTCTTTCATCCTGACAGTCCATTTATCTTACTGAGCTCCTCCAAAACTGGCAAGAACACATAAAAAAAGAAAATGGTGTGTTTTTTTTTGGGGGGGGGGGAAGGGGCGGGGGAAGGATATTGCTCAGTGCGCTCTGAATTTACCAAAGGATGAAATGTGCTGAGGCTGAAAGAAATAAGAACATGTGCAAATTGACTAGTCTTATTTAGAAGTCTTATTCCATTTGAGAGGTTTTAGAACTTAACTTCTCTTTGTGTTTGTAAAAATAACATTATGCTTACAATAAAGGATATGCAAATTTGAATTACACTGTACAGTAAAAAGACCGAATGTACTATGTGTAAATTATATCTCAACAAACTTGACTCAAGCACAATAATTTGTTTTTTTAAACTTAAGGGTAGAGTAGGAAAAATGTGCTTGAGCTGGCTACAACTTAGATACAAATTCTCTCGTTTAGTTTACTAGTTGAATATAAACCCTGTCATCTTTGGGGAGGGTGATGTGGCAACATTTACCCAAAAAACTAAGAAGTTCCTTTGACCTGGCAAATAACAATTTGGTCTACAGACACAGTGAAACAGTATCAGGATGTGAATCACATTTTTGGAAACAACTCAAATGTAATCATTAGGGTTACATATAAATTTGATACATCTGTACAGTGGAACCAACTGCAACTGCACAAATGAATGAGGGGCCACAAATGTACAATGTAGAGCATACCCTAGCTTTTATGAAAAATGAAGAAAAGTAATATATATTCATTTTTACTTTATATCTAAAGAAGCTCTGGGAGAATATCCAATAAACCAATAGCCTTGGATTACCTGCTTAGGGTGGAGAAGGAAATGGCAACCGACTCCAGTATTCTTGCCTGGAGAATCCCATGGACAGAGGAGCCTGGGAGGGGGGCTGCAGTCCATGAGGTCGCAAAGAGTCGGACACAACTGAAGGGAGTTAGCTCGCATGCACACCTGCTTAGGGGCTTGGGGAGGAGTTAGAACTGGGGAGACAGGGAATGGAGGGAGGGAGAGATATTTGACTGTCTACATACATGCATATTTAAATTTTTGAATCATGTGATCATGTAACCTATTTAAAATTTAAAATTGGTCTTATGTTTAAAAATAGTCTGAGCAAAGGGAAAAAAGCAAAGTAAATAAAATTGGGGATTTGAAGAGTGGTATGCTGAGCGCCGAAGAATTGACGCTTTTGAACTGTGGTGTTGGAGAAGACTCTTGAGAGTCCCTTGGAATACAAGGAAATCCAACCAGTCCATTCTGAAGGAGATGGATCAGCCCTGGGATTTCTTTGGAGGGGATGATGTTGAAGCTGAAACTCCAGTACTTTGGCCACCTCATACGAAGAGTTGACTCATTGGAAACGACTCTGATGCTGGGAGGGATTGGGGACAGGAGGAGAAGGGGACGACCGAGGATGAGATGGCTGGATGGCATCACTGACTCTATGGACGTGAGTCTGAGTGAACTCCGGGAGTTGGTGATGGAAAGGGAGGCCTGGCGTGCTGCAATTCATGGGGTTGCAAAGAGTCGGACACAACTGAGCAACTAAACTGAACTGATGACTAATAGGCATGGAGAATATCCTTTATATAAAATAAGAAAATACAGTGCATACATTTATACTAATAATTTTTAACATAAAATGGATTTTATGAAAAATATAAATTATAAAAATTGACTTAAAAGCAACCCAATCATAAAAGTAAACTGAAAAATGACTCCATGTCAACACCCCTTCAACCGAAAAAAAGGTACCAGGTTATGTTATAGACAGTGTGGACTAAACCTGTAAGAAGCAAATGATCCTGGATGTTCAAACCGAAAATCAATAGCAAACTTACCACCAAAGAAAGGGGCAAAACTGTTATTTATAAAAAATATAACAAGTTGGGAAAACAGCCAGCCAGCTAAAAAAATACGAGAATTAATAAGAGAGCTCAGTAAGGTATCCGAACAAAGAAAAACCACAAACATCTGTCGCTTTTCTACACAGCAGCAATAGTGATGAGAAAATAAAAAGAATCCCCTTGACAGAAAAAAAAAAAAAAAAAAAAAAAAAAAAACCCATGGAACTTCCCAAATGGTCTGGGTGTTAGGAATCAGCCTTGCAATATAGGGGATGCTGGTTTGATCCCTGGTCGGGGAACTAAGATCACCCATACCCCGGAGCAACTAAGCCTGTGCTTTCTGTGTGAGTCACAACTAGAGAGTCCAGTCACCGCACTGAAAGATCCCACATGATGCACCTAAGACCCGACGCAGCCAAATACAGGACTAAATGAATGAACATTATCTAAAAAACAACAAAAATCATACAGCACTTGGGAACAAACCTGACAAGGAAATCAGAGGGCCTCTCAACTTTAGGAAACATATACCCCCCAAAGGCTTTGAGAATCTGTGTTCAAGGGTGTTTTATGATGCAGAAAATAATAAATAAATAAACGGGGGTGGAGAGGGAGAGAGAGAGAGAAGTTAAAGGGTAAGCCACAGAAGAGGCAGGTCTTCGAAGAGACCACCCCTTGAGGGGTTTTCCAAGTTCGCTGGAGTGTTTGTGTCTGCCACAGAGGCTGGAGGGAATCAGTCACTCTCAGAGAGATGAGATGTTTCATGGTATGAAGGTAAACCCCACACAGTATCTTGGTTCACTTTCTAAAGTCCCACTGAACATCTGTACAGCTGAGAAACCTAGAGCCTCTCTGCAAAGAAAAGACAAAATAATTTTTTGCATGGTTTTAATACACACTGGGTTCTCGAGGAACGCAACTATTCTATGAGGTTACATCTGCTGTGTAGGTCTTGTGGTGGAGTTGTTTCTCACTTGGGAAGATCATGACATCAGTGATGAGGCTGCTCCTGCTGTTGGAATTACTTCAATAGTTGTATCTCTATGTACAGATTCAGCCTCTGACCTTTCGTTGCTTTCTAATGTAAACAGGCATATATGTACTTAAAACATACTGTTATTATAAGTTACTTTCTATTTGTTTCTCCTTTACATTTCACTAAAGGCTTTATATACATTTTTAAAATTATAAACATAGTGTATAGATAAACCAAATATTTTACTCCAGAAATTAAACAATGAGAGTGTGCTATAAAATATTTCTTATACAAAGAGGGCGCTGGGTGCGGGTGAGGATGAGATTTGATATATTATGTCCCTGTGATGGGCTGCCCTGTTTCCAGAATTCTAATAACTTTCTGCAGAAATGTAACAACTACCTGAAAGGGCTGTTGTGGAAGCTAAAAAGTCATGTTACGTGCTTTTCACAACATACAGCACAAAATAAGTGATCAATGTTCCCAAAACTACTATAGAAAAGATTTAATTTCATGGAAAATATTTCAAGACAAAATTACTATTAAGTAAAATAAAGGAAACTATTATTCCTATTATCTGCATAAATCCATACATATACACACCAAAAGAGATTAGAAAGATATGCATTAAGATGCCTCTTGAGAGCCCCTTGGGCAGTAAGGAAATCAAAGCAGTCAGTCTTAAAGGAAATCGGCCCTGAGTATCCATTGGAAGAACTGATGCTGAAGCTGAAGCTCAAATACTTTGGCCATCTGATGCAGAGTTGACTCACTGGAAAAGACTCTGATGCTGGGAAAGATTGAAGGCAAAAGGAGGAGAGAGCATGAGATGGCTGGATAGCATCACCGACTCAATGGACACGAATGTGAGCAAACTTCGGGACATAGTGAAGGACGGGGAAACCTGGCATGCTGTATACGATCCATGGGGTTGCAAAGAGCCGAACACAACTTATCGACTGAACAACAACAAATCCCATCTACTAGAAATAACCATTGACTCAAACTTTTAAATTTGTGCTTTTCTTAACTTTCCAAATTTTTCACAGAGAATATGTATTATTATCGCAGAAGAAAAGTAAAGGATTATATTTTAAAAAGAGTTCTTCATAGACAAATATACCCCCACTATCTGAAGAAATCAACCAGGAAGGTAACTGTTTAAGTCTTTTTAAACTGCCCCACGTACAGGATGGAGGTTTAAAAAAGCTCTTCACTCAGAAAACAGATGGTGTCTTCTATCAGAAATGAGGATTGTATATGAAGGGCATTAGCCTTCCATCAACTTCTCAATGTTTCTAATTGGTTCTAACTGGTGTATCTGAAGAGAAAGGAAATGGTGAACCCTGCTAAGATAATGCACTGGTCATAGCAAACACCCTCTTCCAACGACACAAGAGAAGACTCTACACATGGACATCACCAGATGGTCAACACCAAAATCAGATTGATTATATTCTCTGCAACAAAAGATAGAGAAGCTCTATACAGTCAACAAAAACAAGACCAGGAGTTGACTGGTCAGATCATGAACTCCTTGTTACCAAATTCAGACTTAAATTGAAGAAAGTAGGGAAAACCGCTAGACCATTCAGGTATGACCTAAATCAAATCCCTTATGATTGTACAGTGGAAGTGAGAAATAGATTTAAGGACCTAGATCTGATAGATAGAGTGCCTGATGGACTATGGAATGAGGTTCGTGACACTGTACAGGAGACAGGGATCAAGACCATCCCCATGGAAAAGAAATGCAAAAAAGCAAAATGGCTGTCTGGGGAGGCCTTACAAATAGCTGTGAAAAGAAGAGAAGTGAAAAGCCAAGGAGAAAAGGAAAGATATAAGCATCTGTTTACTTTGCCGACTAAGGTCCGTCTAGTCAAGGCTATGGTTTTTCCAGTGGTCATGTATGGATGTGAGAGTTGGACTGTGAAGAAGGCTGAGCGCCGAAGAATTGATGCTTTTGAACTGTCGTGTTGGAGAAGACTCTTGAGAGTCCCTTAGACTGCAAGGAGATCCAACCAGTCCATTCTGAAGGAGATCAGCCCTGGGATTTCTTTGGAAGGAATGATGCTAAAGCTGAAACTCCAGTACTTTGGCCACCTCATACGAAGAGTTGACTCAATGGAAAAGACTGTGATGCTGGGAGGGATTGGGGGCAGGAGAAGAAGGGGACGACCAAGGGTGAGATGGCTGGACGGCATCACTGACTCGATGGACACGAGTCTGAGTGAACTCCGGGAGATGGTGATGGACAGGGAGGTCTGGCATGCTGCGATTCATGGGGTCGCAAAGAGTCGGACATGACTGAGCAACTGAACTGAACTGAACTGATGATGGAGAAGCAAGAGGCGGAAAGGGGAAATGGGAGGAGGAGGAGAAAAACTCTCCCAAGACACATTTCTGTTCTTCTGGTCTTTACACTCGATTGCTGTTGCTGTTTAGTTGCTAAGTCGTGTCTGACACTCTTGCAACCCCGTGGACGTAACCTGCCAGGCTCCTCTGTCCATGGGATTTCCCTGGCAAGAATACTGGAGTGGGTAAACATTTCCTTCTCCAGGGGTCTCCCAGACCCAGGGACTGAACCTGGGTCTCCTGCATTGGCAGGTGAATTCTTTACCACTGGGCCACCTGGGAAGTCCTTACACTGGATTAGAAAGCCCTAATTTACCCACTACAAGGTCATTATTGTAGCAAATATGAATGAGCCTTAAAGGCCTCAGGAAAATCTTGTGGGCCAGTGGCCACGAGGCAGTGCACCTACCCATCCATCCTTCTGTATCTTCCTGAATGTTTGATCCCTACATCAGGACTGCACATGGCCTACTTTTACATTATTCTATTCTACCTTCTAGTTAGCTTTTCTACTTATTTGTCCACATGAAAGAGCCACAGAAACCTCACCACACAGAAAGAAGATGGTAGCCAAATAAGAAAAGGAACCCAGACTTTAAAAGTGGGAACATCAATAAATGTGGAATGTTCAACCCAAACAGCCTGGAAACACAGTCAAGCATCAGATGTCTGTAAATCTGCATGCAATTATTTCAAGCTGCCAGCAATATCCATTCTTTAAGTACACCTTCTGATGTCTACTCTGTGACCTCAGACAAAATCTCCTTTTTAGCAAAGACTGCAAGTTTTGTATTGGAGAAGGCAACGGCACCCCACTCCAGTACTCTTGCCTGGAGAATCCCATTGACAGAGGAGCCTGGGAGGCTGGAGTCCATGGGGTCGCTAAGAGTTGCATACGACTGAGGGTCTTTATTTTCACTTTCATGCATTGGAGAAGGAAATGGCAACCCACTCCAGTGTTCTTGCCTGGAGAATCCCAAGGATGGGGGAGCCTGGTGGGCTGCGACTCAAGTGTCTTAGCAGCAAGTTTTGTGTAAGGCTTCCCAGGTGGCGATAGTGGTGAAGAACCTGCCTGCCAAGGCACAGGAGACTGAGAGATGCAGGTTTGACCCCTGGGTTGGGAGATCCCTTGGAGGAGGAGATGACAACTCACTGCAGTACTCTAGCCTGGCGAATTCCAAGGACAGAGGAGCCTGGCGGGCTACAGTTCACAGGGTCGGACATGACAGAGGAGACTTAGCAAGTACATGTGCATGTTTTGTATATACTTATTAAAACGAACATGACTGCTGAACTCATTTACCAATACTCTGAACTCTCCCTATGTTTTAGGTATCATCTGTGTTTTATTTTTAATTTTTGGCTGCACCCTACAGCATGTGGGACCTTACTTCCTTGACCAGGAATTGAACCCATGTCCCCTGGCATTGGAAGGTGGGGCCTTAACCACCAGACCTCAGGGGAACTCCCAGTACCATCTCTAAAACTGTACACACCAATGGTGTTTGACTGAAGACAATCTACCTTCTCTAATACACACTTCTCTTCCTTTTCCTCCTCTCCCACTTTTCCTCAAAGGATTGAACAGAGACCAGTTCGTTCCATTAGCAGATTCAATTACTTGAACGAATGGAGGGATGACATTCAGTCTTGCAGCTCCTTCCTTCTCGGTCACTGAAACTGTACAAATAAATTGAGGAAAGCCCACTATTTGTTCAAGGCAAATTAATTTTCAAACACTGTAAGAGTGGGTGATCAGGGGAATGATGGGTGCTTGGCAGGGCTCAAAGAGATTCCATTTTGTGCTTGTCATTTTGTGTAAACATTAATTACCATCTGGGAGGCGGAGCTCTGGGCTCAAGTCTGCATCGCAAAGCTCCGGGGGCCTCCAGGGCTCTGGGTAAAAAGAGAATCCTAAGTACGAAAGAATAGCCACAGCGTCTGCCAAAACACTAGCAGCCCCCCAGGGAAGCTGTGTGGAGCCCAGAAGATTAGAGGCTGCTGGTCTGACAGAGGCTAGTTTGGATAGCATCGAGTTTACCAGATTAACCTGGGACAGGGGTTAATCTGACAGGGGTTAAAGAAAAGTCAACAGAGCGCAGTTGAGTGTACTTAGTCTCGATTCAAGTTTATTCTCCGTAAACCCCACACCAAAAAGCATCCATCTGTAAGAGGATGCCCTTATTCCTGATGCTTTATGACCCAAAACTTTGCCTCAAGGGGAGGACCAACCTTGGCTGTTCGGATGAGAGCCCATCAGAATGGCTTCTGCCTGCAGCATGAGGCAGCTTCACGCAAACATGCAAACACAGGCCGGCTCTTGTAGCCTCTGGCTGATGAGAGCAGGGAAGGACCATGTTGATGAGGGACCAAAATCCGGAGGAGAGAAAGAGGCTGTAATCTACTGGGGGTAGAGGTGGGGGCACTAAAAAGTCTTTTTAAAAACCTAGGCATGTCAAGGTCATATGTAATTAATTCTTGTGTTTTCGCTCCCTACAAGGAAAAACGAATTCGCGTCACCTCAGATACCCAGTATGGTGCTAGGTGCTGAGGGTACAAAGATGAGTAAGAAACAGCGCCGGGCACCCCTGATGGTCTAGTGGTAAAGACTCCGCCTGCCAGTCCAGGGGACACTGGTTCAGTCCCTGGCCCGGGAAGATTCCGCATGCCAAGGAGCAGCTCAGCCCGTGGGTCACAACTACCGAGCTCGCGCTCCAGAGCCACTGGGCTGCAACTACTGAAGCTGGCACGCCTACAGCCTGCGCTCCACGACAAAGGGAGCCGTCGCGATGAGAAGCCGGCGCCCTAACTGGAGAGCAGCCCCCGCTCGCCAAGCCCGCGCGCCCTAACTGGAGACAGCCCCCGCTCGCCAAGACTAGAGCAAGCCCGAGCAGCAGAGAAGACCCAGCACAGCCAAGTAAAACAATAAACAAACAAAGCCTAAAAGAAAGTTATAATAAAAAAGAAAGAAACAGCCCTGGCTTCCAGGAGCTGGCGAGCGAGGGTGAGAACACAGGGAAAACACAGGAGCCGGCAGTCGGGGAACCTGCGGCCTTCAACTACAGCGTCTGCCATCTGCAAGGTTCAGAGAGAGGCTTAGACGACCAGTGCTGATGAGGACAGCTGCTATTTTATTTGAATTATTCATGGGGCCTCCCTGGTGGCCCAGATGGTAAAGAATCCACCTGCAATACGCAAGACCTGGGTTTGATCCCTGAGTTGGGAAGATCCCCTGGAGGAGGGCATGGCAACCCACTCCACTATTCTTGCTTGGAGAATCCCCTTGGACACAGGAGGCCTGGTGGGCTACAGTCCATGGGGTCGCAAAGAGCTGGTCATGACTGAGTGACTAAGCACAGCACAGCGCGTGGTCAGGCACTTTATCTAACACTTCCTGCTGCCCTGGCTCCAACGTTCAGGACCCAAATCCACAGAATCGTGTTCTGAGCTGTGTGGAGACCTGACAAGGTACAAAGGGCAAGGTGTCCAATCACTTCCCAGGACAACGGAAAAACCCCAAAGACCAGGTTCTGAGAAAGCCCAGGCTTTTGTGCTTTGGCTCTGACGACACACTCCCAGTTTTGGCTTGCACCCTCCTGTCAATGCCAGTATTCACCAGCAGGCCTTTCCCGAAGAGACCAGCTCCTGCGTGCTCTCCCTCGCCACCGCCTCTCTGCCTTGGGGACCCTCCACCTGCTGCCGTGGGTCCCAGCTTCCAGGCCCGTCCTTGCCGGTCTCGTCTGGCTGTGGACCGAGCGGCCACGTGACACTGCACTCTGCACGGGCTCACCCCAAGCCCAGGACGCACAACACGTGACATGATGCCCCTGTGTCTATCAGTACAGGGGTCCCAACGAGGAAAGGTGCTGGAAGGATTTTCCACCATACGCGGATGTATTCGTGCAGCACGGCACGTATACCCTGAGCGAGGAGAAATCTAAGGACGAGGCCAACGCCGCAGTCAAACCCGAAGGACACGTTCCTTAGGCTGGAAGACAACAAGCAGCCAGGCCCTTGGTTTATTTTGGAAATTTGCCAAGAGGTGGGACTCAGGCAGTGACAGTGAATTATACCTTTAGATGTTTGGTTAAAAAAAAAAAAGTCTTCTAGTATCTAATCATCCTGCCTTTCACATTAAGAACTATCAAGTGAGGATACGGGGGAGAAGAAAAGAATGTCATCCTTCTAAAGGCAGCCCTCCCTCCAGGATTTTTTTTTTTTTTTACTAAGTACAGGCGAGTACTCACAAGCTGTCAAGCTCAGAGAGGCTCACAGATCTTTTTAGAGACCTGCCGCCTTCCTCGGGTACTGCTGTCCACGGTCGCTTCGAGCATCATCAGCTTGGAGTTTCCTGTCTGCATCCAGGGCAGTGATCAAGAGGGTCATCTGCCCCTGGTCCCCTTGAAGCAATCATTTCTTTGGTGTTATGTATCCTTGCCACCTTCTCTCTTAACGGAATAAGCGATTTTTCTTGGATCTGTGTATGTCTGTTGTTGCATCAACATGACTCTGAGGTTTTGGGGGCCCCTGGGATGAGGCACCTGGCTAGCAGTGTTCACACTTTGAAAGCTCAGTGCACCCGTTAAAGTTGGCAAGTGACTGGCTCTATGTTAAACCCTATTTTCAACACTGTACTTCACCCAAGATTGTTTTCTCAAGGACAAAGGTGAAAGCCGCCAGCACCAAAGACCTACTGAAATACAAGCAGTCACCCTACCCTCCTGCTTTGTTCACTCTGGTTGTGTGTCACCTGATTTCGGGCACAGGTCAGACAATCACTGAGAGCCGTTTAGTAAAGAGGCTGGGTGGGATATGTGATGGTGGCAGGTAGAAGATTCCATCTAGTCTATCCCAGGCCTTTCCTCGCTTCCTGACGTCAATATAAAATCTCCCCACAGCCAAGATTCTTCCTAACCCTTGGCACACAGGGCTGTGGTACGGTGTGACAGCTGAGCTAAGGTGGCCCTGACTTCCGGTCAATATCAGGTAACTTTTTCACGGCTGCAGAGCCTGCGAGAGCACGCACACTGCATCCCTCTAAAAGGAGAGTCACTTGCATTGTGCGACATCCCTGTATCAACTTCTGCAAAGTCACCCTTGCGTCTGGGTCCAGGTGTCAAGAGGAAGGTTGGAAGTTACTCTAGCACGAAAGAGTGAAGCAAATCGCTGTGATTTTTCAAAGAGCCACTAAATTTTTCTGTCCTGGAGGGAAGGGAAGAAGGAACCACAGACACCAAGGCACGTGGATCACCCTGCCGGGGCTCTTCCTATGCCAAGAGAGCTGTGGGAAACGGGGGCAGGGGTTGGGCAGGGGGTTAGTAACCAGGGGGAGGAACACCAGCGACCCCAGTCATTTTCCTGCTGTGTTCACACAGCAGTCACTTGGCGAGTGGTAGAGCATCATCAAGTATTCCCAAAGCAGTGTTTCCCCAGAGTGTGGTTGGAGAACTCCGAAGACCACTCTTGTCCTGTTCGCAAAGATCGCCATGAGAAGCAGCCTCTGCCTTGGGCAACGTCTCCCCTCCTGCAGCAATGAACACGCCGTCAGCATCCAGAAGGCCTGTCTGTACGGGCTGTTCTGAGGACGGACCACAGTGTTCCTCCCAAGTCTGTGCAAATGACCTGCTGTGACCCGGGGCCAGAGGGCTGGGCGGCCTGTGATCTGTCTGACCTGAGCACCATGCATGCCCCTGGAACGGACATGAAGCTGTTGTTTTTCTGATATCATGGAGCCTTTGATTCTTTAGTTGAAGGAGGAGGAGCAGAGAAAAAGAGGACTCTTGACAGTTTCTCTAATAAGTTCTGGGCTTTCTGATCCCAAACTGTCTTCCACTTTATCCTACGACTCTAAGGTCTTCCACAGTCTCACACCCCCAAGTGTGGTCCACAGACCAGCAAATACCAGCATCACCAAGGGTCTCGTTAGGAAGTGAAATTCACAGCCTCCATCCATATGCCCATTCAAGCATTGCTCTGTAGCACCACTGGGAGTGTTAAAGAGCCTTGGGAAACCGCATATAGCCGAGGGGTGCCATTCACAAAGCTGCTAATCCTGCCCTGTCTCCATCTCCCAAGACTCAAGCGTGGAAATAACTTCCTTCATTCCTCCCCCGAGCAGGGTCTCTACCAGCCTGTAAGCTGCTGCAGGGATGGGGTGGTGGGAGGTGGCAGTATCGAGGCCTCGTGTGTGGCCATGTTTCCCATCCTGGATCACTCACCATGTAGAACAGGGAGTTATAGAGTTGTGGTCCACAGCATGGCCATGAGCCACCTTCAAGGACCCGATGGTTGTCACACAGTGGAGGAAAGTTTATTGTGAACAGCACCACGGGGAGAACTGTGACCAAAGGACATATAACGGCAGAAGAAATCTCCACTCTAAAATGGCCCGGGCTGCTGGGCGGGGGAACAAGCTGGTGCTCCATCCTGCTCTTCAACACAAGTGTCCACGAGAACATGGAAAGACCCTGACAGTGAGTTTGGAGGAGTCAGGCGTGGAACGGGAAGGGCCTGGACTATATGACTTTCAAGATTTCACGAGCTCCCAAGTGAGGTATTGGGAGCACGTTCACAGGGAGAACATCATGTATTTATTTTCTTGGACTTTTCCAGAACCTGACCTTCTAAAACATTTTACCTGTAGATTATTAAACACTCTCTCCCTGACTTGCACAAATTTTAATGAATGCCACATCTTCAAGAGTTATAAACTAAGAATCCCTCCCCCAGATGACTACAGGTATAACTTTACTCAGGAAGAAAAGATGTAAATCTGCTTATTCCTAGCTGTGGTTTTTGTGAAGTTTGAAGAGATTTTTAAAAAATGGAGTGAGGAGAGTGTTGTGTTATTCCCTATATTTGAAATATTTTATCTTTTTCAAAGGATAAGTTAGACAAGCCTTAAACTGACTTTCTATGGCTTAGACAGTAAAGAATCCACCTGCAGTGCAGGAGACCCTGGTCGATCCCTGGGTCGGGAAGATCCCCTGGAGAAGGGAACAGCTACCCACGCCAGTATTCTCGCCTGGAGAACCAAATGGACAGAGGAGTCTGGCGGGCTACAGTCAATGGGGTCACAAAAGAGTCGGACATGACCGAGCAAGTTAACAGGGGAAAAAAAAGGGCTCAGCAGTAAAGAATCCACCCGCAATGCAGGAGACACGGGAGACGCAAGTTAGATCCCTGGCTCAGGAAGATCCCTGGCAGAGGGCATGACAACCCACTCCAGCATTCTTGCCTGAAGAATCCCCATGGACGGAGGAGTCTGGCGGGCTATAGTCCATAGGGTTACAAAGGGTCATGACTGAAGCAACTGAACACACACACGGGGGGAGACAAAATCTCTTGCCATATTTCCATTTGCCATTTTTCATCACTTGTCATTATTTCACTACCTTCAATTTATCACAGAAAAGGGAAATATGTTCAAGTATAAAATCTGAAGCTACGTGCCTAGAAGGTTCAAGAAAGCGGTGAAGACGTGGATGCCACTAGCCTATTAGAAACTGGAACCCCACTGGGTTCTGTGGTGTAAATGGTTAGAACTCCGGGTTCTGAAAGTGCCTTTCTGCTTGAGCCACCTTTCCAATCTGTAATGCTTAAAACCACCTTTTAGAAATCAACGAGCGGAATTGGAATAAGACACGAAAAACAGCAGCGCCTCCTCTCACTTGGAACCATAATCCTGGAAGGGAACTGCTGTCGGACAACCAAGCTGGGGCTCGGGACGCGCACTGTCACGTGACTCAAGCCCACTGGCAAATACCTGAATTTTCAGTCCAGAGATGCCTTCAAAACATACAGTAGAGAAAGGCAGAGGGCCTGTTTCCTCCTCGGCTGCAGGAGGCCCAGGTCTGCTTGGCTGCCCTACATCTGCATTTCCAGCTCAGCAAGCCTGAAACCAAGCCCCCCCCCTCCACCTCTGGATGCTCTGTCCCCATCGCCAGCACTCAGAATCGCTGACCAACCTGCTTTCATTCCCCTTCAGCAGTGATCAGTGGCTGGGTGTGAATACTGCCTATATAATGCCATTTAGTTTCAGAATCTGCCGTTCTTCAGTGGCCTGAGCGAGCTTTTAAATATAAATCGGACCATGTTGTCAATCCCTTGTTTAAAACTCCACAGCCACTGTGGAATGTGAAGGTTCTTCAGCAAGATAAAAATAGAATCACCATAGGATTTAGCCACTCCTGGGCATATATCCAGACAAACCTCTGATTCGAAAAGATACATGCCCTCCTGTTAACAGCAGCACTATTCACAACAGCCGAGACATGGAGACAACCTAACCGTCCAACAACAGATGAACGGGTAAAGAAGATGGGGTGAGAGTCTACGATGGAATCCTCCTCAGCCATAAGAAAAAGAGTGACCGAACGCCATTAGCATCCACGTGAACACAAGCAGAGATCATACTAAGCGAAGCGAGTCAGACAGAGAAACACAAAGACCAGGTGACATCACTCACACGTGGCATATAAACGATGACACAAGTGAGCCTATCGCTGAAACAAAGAGCCTCGCAGACACCGAGAACAGGCTGCGGTTGCCACCGGGGAGGGCTCGCGGAGAGATGGGGTGGAAGGCTGGGGTTAGCAGATGGAAACACGACACACGGGATGGGTAGCTCCCCAGGTGGCTCAGGGGTAAAGAACCCGGCTGCCAATACAGGAGACTCGGCTTTGATCCCTGGGTCAGGAAGATCCCCTGAAGAAGGAAATGGCAACCCACCCCTGTCTTCTTGCCTGGGAAATCCCATGGACAGAGGAGCCTCGTAGGCCACAGTCCACGGGGTCACAGAAGAGTGGGACAGGGACCCAATTTAGCAACTAAACAGCAACAGCAATCCAGAACAGACAGACACCAAGGTCCTACTGTACAGCACAGGGAACTAGATTCACTGTCCTGTGATCAATCCAGTGAAGAGAGTCTTAGAAAAGCACACATACACGCATGCCTGGATCACTCTGCTGCACAGCAGAAACTAACACATTGTAAACCAGCCATTTTCCAGTTAAAATATAAAACAGAACTGAACTCCCAATGGCTTCTCATCTTATGTAGAATAGACTCATAGCCCTCACGTGGCCCCGTGCACTCTCTCTCTGCTCCTGACCACCCGCCATCCACAGGCTCTGCTCTCTCCCTTCTCACACATACAGGCACCTCTGAATCTCACCTGCCAACATCCTGCTTCAGGCACACCACCTCGTTAATCTGTCTCCAGTCACCACAGCCCCTGGTTGAACCACCAGAGCCCTCTGATGAACATTTATCCTAGACATTCAGGGGCATCCCTGGTGGCTCAGATGGTGAAGAGTCCACCTGCAATGCAGGAGATCTGAGTTTGATCCTAGCCTGAAACCAAGCCCCCCCCCTCCACCTCTGGATGCTCTGTCCCCATCGCCAGCACTCAGAATCGCTGACCAACCTGCTTTCATTCCCCTTCAGCAGTGATCAGTGGCTGGGTGTGAATACTGCCTATATAATGCCATTTAGTTTCAGAATCTGCCGTTCTTCAGTGGCCTGAGCGAGCTTTTAAATATAAATCGGACCATGTTGTCAATCCCTTGTTTAAAACTCCACAGCCACTGTGGAATGTGAAGGTTCTTCAGCAAGATAAAAATAGAATCACCATAGGATTTAGCCACTCCTGGGCATATATCCAGACAAACCTCTGATTCGAAAAGATACATGCCCTCCTGTTAACAGCAGCACTATTCACAACAGCCGAGACATGGAGACAACCTAACCGTCCAACAACAGATGAACGGGTAAAGAAGATGGGGTGAGAGTCTACGATGGAATCCTCCTCAGCCATAAGAAAAAGAGTGACCGAACGCCATTAGCATCCACGTGAACACAAGCAGAGATCATACTAAGCGAAGCGAGTCAGACAGAGAAACACAAAGACCAGGTGACATCACTCACACGTGGCATATAAACGATGACACAAGTGAGCCTATCGCTGAAACAAAGAGCCTCGCAGACACCGAGAACAGGCTGCGGTTGCCACCGGGGAGGGCTCGCGGAGAGATGGGGTGGAAGGCTGGGGTTAGCAGATGGAAACACGACACACGGGATGGGTAGCTCCCCAGGTGGCTCAGGGGTAAAGAACCCGGCTGCCAATACAGGAGACTCGGCTTTGATCCCTGGGTCAGGAAGATCCCCTGAAGAAGGAAATGGCAACCCACCCCTGTCTTCTTGCCTGGGAAATCCCATGGACAGAGGAGCCTCGTAGGCCACAGTCCACGGGGTCACAGAAGAGTGGGACAGGGACCCAATTTAGCAACTAAACAGCAACAGCAATCCAGAACAGACAGACACCAAGGTCCTACTGTACAGCACAGGGAACTAGATTCACTGTCCTGTGATCAATCCAGTGAAGAGAGTCTTAGAAAAGCACACATACACGCATGCCTGGATCACTCTGCTGCACAGCAGAAACTAACACATTGTAAACCAGCCATTTTCCAGTTAAAATATAAAACAGAACTGAACTCCCAATGGCTTCTCATCTTATGTAGAATAGACTCATAGCCCTCACGTGGCCCCGTGCACTCTCTCTCTGCTCCTGACCACCCGCCATCCACAGGCTCTGCTCTCTCCCTTCTCACACATACAGGCACCTCTGAATCTCACCTGCCAACATCCTGCTTCAGGCACACCACCTCGTTAATCTGTCTCCAGTCACCACAGCCCCTGGTTGAACCACCAGAGCCCTCTGATGAACATTTATCCTAGACATTCAGGGGCATCCCTGGTGGCTCAGATGGTGAAGAGTCCACCTGCAATGCAGGAGATCTGAGTTTGATCCATGGGTTGGGACGATCCCCTGGAGAAGTGAATGGCAACCCACTCCAGTATTCTTGCCTGGAGAATCCCATGGACAGAGGAGCCTGGCACGCTACAGTCCATGGGGTCGCAGAGTTGGACATGACTGAGCGACTTAACACTTTCACTTTCCATTGAGTGAATATTTGAAAAATATCTGATTTCTTAAGTCACATAATAATCAATTTACCAAACTAAGCAAGTTTCTTTATATTTGCAATTCAAAAGGGAAAAAAATCACTATAATGAGAAAAATACTCAATAAACAATTACACATTAAGCCAGAAAAATCATGTCTCTTTGGAGTCATTTCCATAATTGAACATTATACTGCAATAAAATAATAGTACATAACACAAACAAATGCAAAATAATTGGAAGCCATTATGAAGCTTAAGGATCCATTTTCAATATATAATAAAACTAATGTTCTATTTTGAATCATAAAAGATTCTAATAGTTTTTGAGTTTTTTGCGTAACAAAAAAAGCAGGGCAATCAAAAAGCACATAATTTAAAAGGAGAGAGAGACATATTGATAATCAAAGGTAGGTAAAGCTTCTTTAGGTATTTGCCTATGGTCTGCCTAAGGTCTATGTGCTGGATCTAAAGCAGTCTGCAGAACTCACAGAGGACAGACTTGCTGCCAACGGGGAGAGGGGTGGGGAGGGATGGACGGGAGGTCTGAGATGAGCAGACGTGAGCTATCCCATACAGGGTGGATAAACAACAAAGTCCTGCCGAACAGTACATGGAGCCATAGTCAGTGTCCTGTGATAAACCGTAGGGGAAAAGAATACGGAAAAGAACGTTTATACGTGCATAATTGAATCACGGTGCTGTACAGCAGAAAGCAACACAATGCAAGTCAACTATACGTCAGTAAAATAATTTCCTAAAAAAGCACAAAGCAGCCTAAAGCCTTTCTGAGTACAAGTCTACTTGTGTGTGCACTGGAAAACTAAGCAAGAAAACACAGTTGATGGCCTGGGGGCCAGTTATGGGGACGTGTCAGAGGATCTTTATTTTTCCACCTTCTACAGTATTTACATTTTCAACAGAATACTGGCTTGGCTTTAAGTCCAGAAACATGGTACAAAGTCCGATAACTGTACAACCTGCCTCATACGTTCATTATGGGAAAACTCAAAGTAAACAATGGTTTTAAAATTAGCCAAAGAAAACCGCTAAACAGTTAATAGAAAAACTACATAGCCATGAATGCTAGAAAGACTGGCAGTGGAGCAACAACTGAGTCCAAAGCATGTGAGGTTGAGTGGGGAGAGAAGGCTTTTGTCATGCTACAACAAAACGCTATGATTGTCAAAGACAAATAGGAAACACGCCCACATAGAGCACAAATCAAATTGGGAGATCATGAAATAAGGATTTATAAAATAAGAACTTCTTCAACAAAGCAGGGGTAAGAGTGAATTTTTTAAATCTGCAAAGAAAAATTCACAAATTGAAAATCTAGTAGTCAAATCACAAGTTTTCTGAGGAAATGCATCACTGAAAAGGAAGTTGGGAGGTGATGAAAAGGTAGTAAGATAGGGCGTATCCGGTGGCTCAGATGGCAGAAAAGAATCTGCGCAGTGCAGGAGACCAGGGTTCCAGTCCCTGGGTGAGGAAGATCCCCTGGAGAAGGGAATGGCTACCCACTCCAGTATTCCTGTGGAATTCCATGGACAGAGGAGCTTGGTGGGGCTACAGTCCCTGAGGTAGCAAAGAGCTGGATATGACTTAGTGACTAACAGACACACCCACACCCACCCATCCCAAGAACTCTTGGAAGGGGAATCCTGAAATAAACGCTGCTCCTTCAGTCCTTGAGGTAAGAAAAGTTGAATGTGACTTAGAAACTAACACACACACACCCCCCCCAAGAACAGGCAGGAGAATCCGGGTATACACTCTGCTCCTTCACCTGAGTACACGCATGGCTTAAATCTGAGACCTTGATTCCATGAGAGGTGAAAGCTTTTTCTGTGAGGGAACTATCCTTCTGAGGACTGTGGACCATGCCAAGGGATGATTCCCAAGCGGGACTTGGGCACTTGAACTAATAAGGACATGAAGAGACGGTTTAGAGCCCGAATGGCAGGCAGGGTCTTGAGTTCTTGCGGCTGTTTCCAACGTCATCCTCTTCAGCTCATCTACTGTGCATGCTCATCACGGCACGCACCTTGCAGCCACGTGAGGCCTGATAGTTGGCTTGCTATACCCACCCTTGTTCACAGAAGCCAAGCTGGCTAACTGAATTTAAACGTTCCTGTTCCTTAAATGTCCTCCTTGTTGAGGTGCCAAGGAAGGCTTTCAATCATAAAGCAGAAATGAAGGTCACGCTGAAGCCCCAACCTTAAAGGCAGTCTAGGTAGAGAAGATCAAACAGTGGGGCATTAAGCTCATGTCTCCAAATCAGGGACGCGCTGGTGTGTAACCTCGGTGACTTCTGAGGCCACTGCACAGACCACCACGTTCAGCTCACCACGGACAAGTGGCCACAAGTCATTTGCAATTTCTGACATCGGTTATGTTTCTTTAGATACTGATTTACTCGGATCTATAAATTACTTTCTCCCAACAACCACACTGAGAACAAATGATTCCAGTTAGAATTTGGTGTTTTCAAAGCACTGGGCCTAGAATTCACATATCCCCTGGGGGTGGGGGGGGAAAAGTCTGTCTCCTGGGGCCTTTCAAAAAGTGAGAACAATTTGAAAATGCTTTGCAAGCACTAAGGGCTCAAAGTATACTCATTTCTTCTCTTACAAAACAACCAACCAACCAATCATCTCTTCCTGATCTCTTGAGGTATCACCCACTTTCTTTGCTTCAATTCCTGAATGCTGCAAATGACTATTGCTCCCTCCCAGTAAAAGTAGCCAAAGTCAATGGGTCATGAGGGCTCCCAGTTAAAACTGTGGACATGGCACAAAGGTGTACTTGAGATATGATTTTCCAAATGGTTAGTGTTGGGGGGTTGGGATGAGGGGGCCAGATATAAACAAAATACAGCCCATCAACTGGAAAAGAAAGCATGTCTTGACAAGAGGCAGTGACACCTTAATCCTCTGGAATGCACCACAAATTCCACCATCGTAACTGGGGGGTGTTTTTCCTTCAAAACCCCAGATCAATTCACGGCAAATGCTTAAGTCTTTTTTAAGGTACAAAGAAGCACAGCTTTCTGTCTGCCCTAACAAAGACATGTAATTACAGAGCACAGAGTCTGAAGATGCGTGTTGGTGACTTTGTGTAGTACCAGATTCCACAAAGAACAATAACAAAACCACAGGAAGCCTATTATGAATAGCAACTGGATTGGAAAAACCGATACATAGATGGAAAAGTGGAAATATATACGTTCAGTTTAGATTTCTCACTAAATAAAGAGAACTTCTATATCCTTTATGACATAATTTTGAGGGGAATAGACTCTAGTATGGGCTTCCTGGGTGGCGCTAGTGGTAAAGAATCCGCCTGCCAATGCAAGAGCCCTAAGCGATGTGGGTTTGATCCCTGGGTCAGGAAGACCCACTGCGGGCGGGACATGGCAACCCACTCCAGTATTCTTGCCTGGGGAATCCTGTGGACAGAGGAACTTGGCAGGCTACGGTCCATAGGGTTGCAAAGTGTTGGAAACGAATGAGCGACTTAGCACATATACTCTAATAGCACAAACATTAACTGGATTCAAGTTCTGGCTTTGTGACAACTTAGTCAAGTGACATTGAATAAATGGCTTCACCTCTCAGAGCCTTGGCTTTCTCATCTGAATCCAAGGGAAGGCCGAGCCTTCTCATTTCCAGGGTTCCCTCTAGTTTCAAGGATCTGTGATTATACCTTAGTCTGTTTTCAATTAAAGGGATCAACAGATCACCCACACGTAAATATGAGGTGAAATTTTATTTTTAAAACCCAACACTGGAAATGGGGACCATTCAAGTTTTTGCTCTTTGCCCAGCCTGAAGAAGCTACTTCTTAAGTAGACAATAACTGAAAAGTAAGAACCATTCAAACTCCAACTTTCAGATTTTAGAGAAATCTGCTAAATGTAACCAGGGGCTAGACTTATAAACTACTCTTCTGGCTGGAGCGATCTTTGGAAATTGGCTGGATGAGACAAGTCTGTCTCTTTAACATTTGTTGTCCTTCCTCCTAGTAAAAACAAGTTAGTCTTTAAGACTATGAGCTTCCTGAGAATGAGCAGGTATTACAACTTCTGCATCTTTATATCACCAGTGCCTGGAATACTTTAAGAACCCAAACAGTGCTTTACTGATTGAGCAAATGACAGAATGAAGAAACAGGGACTTCTGTGTTGCTTGCTTTCAAAGTGTGAATTTGTGCCAATGTGAACTTGTATTCACTTATGTGCAATGTGGGCTGCAAGAAACCCTCGGGGAATGCAGAAAACTACCCAGCTGAACTGAGTCCACGGGGCTACACTGACCCAACAACTTTAAACCCCCGCCAGTGACCCCGCTCACCGCACACTGAGGCACACCCACCCACACCTGGTGCCACGGTTCTCTCTCCGGGTTCAGATAACCCTCCCGCCAGCACGTCAAGATGACTCAAGATGCTGTAAATCTTTCCAATGTCCACAGACCAACACTGGGCCCATTTCAAGGTAAATGCCACATTTACTGGTACATTTCTATATTTCTTGGCCATTTAAAGTGTGTAAAACTAAGTTATTATTCTTATAAGGTTACTATCTTTATAAAAAAGAAAAAAAAATCTGTCAGTGATGAAATGTTAGTAACCCATTTTCCCCACAAGTCCTGCAGTTTTAATCGCTCTATTGTGTACAGCACAGTGATTGTCCAGGAATACATCTAATGTTACAGCTGAACTGACTGTACAGTTACATGAATGTGGACAGAAAGAACCTCATCTTACAAAGCATGTCAAAGTGTCCTGTTGGAAAGGGGACAGTTTTTGGTGGGCTGCAAAGAGGACTTTCAGGCACTGCCCTCTAATGAACTTATCAAGTAACTTATTTATCAACATGCAAAAGTTGAGAGAGCAAATATTTTTGACTCACTCATCAACAAAAATGTGTTAAGCACTTACCAAGAGCTGAGTGTAGGAGAGAGAGGAGAAAAACGCTAAGGATGACTGTTGTGGTGGAACCCGTAACTAAATGAGGAAAGACATGAACAGCTATCGTGCAGCATAGAGAAAGCTCTAATAAAGGCATCGGAGTCCTCTGAAATCGCAAAGGAAGGAAGGACTAACTCTTAATGACAGAAACATGAACCCCCAAAGCTTTACAAGCTGAAATGAGGGGTTAAAAGAAAAAAAGAAGAAAAAAAAGGCACTACAATAGCACCAATTGTTAAGTGTGTACCCAAAACCTTTAGGACTGCTAAGCCTCCCCTTTCTTTTCTTAGCACTCACTCTGTAGGAAGCTCCAAGTCTGTCAAGAGCAATCCTCGTGCAAGTTTTGGCTGTCTCAACACAAACTTCCACCTGAGAGAGTGCAGATGGTGTGCGTGCGTGCTTGCTCAGCCACTCAGGGTGTGTCTGACTGTTTGCGACCTCATGGACTGTAGCCCGCCAGGCTTCTCTGTCCATGGAATCTTCTAGCTAAGAATACTGGAGTGGGTTGCCATTTCCTACTCCAGAGGAATCCTCCCGACCCAGGGATCAAGCCTGCATCTCTTGCGTCTCCTGCACTGGCAGGCAGGTTCTTTACCACTGAGCCACGTGGGAAGCCAGTACAGATGGGAGCGCTGATGAAACCAGGGCAGGAGAAGCAGCCTCTGCCAACCTCTAAAGGGGCTGCACAGAAGCTGGAGCAAGTTCAGAGAGGGATGAACAGAATCAGAGCCATGTTTCCTTGGGGACGGCTGCGGGAAGGGGAGAGGTGGGGAAGGCAGGAACGCTGCTGTCTTCCAGGATCGGAAGGGCTGTCTTTCGGAAGAAGTAGACTCGTGCTACCTGGCCCCAAGAGGGAACAGCTACATGGGGAAGAGGCTTTAGCCCAACATAAAGGAGACTTTTGTAACAATTACAGCTGCCCAAAGCTAGAACCTGGAGGAGGAAATGGCAACCAACTCCAGTATTCTTGCCAGGAAAATCCCATGGACAGAGAAGCCTAACGGGCTATAGTCCATGGGGTCGCAAAGAGTCAATCACTGAGCACATAAAAAATCTACAACAGCGCTTCCACAAAGGTGTCTCAGGGTGGGCTCGGCCTCGAGCTGCGTGACCATCTGGCAAGAGAGCCACAGACAGGAGATTCACACATCAGACAAATGGCTGGGTCTAGGTCACTTTTCCGATCTTCCTCCACCCAAAAGGCTCTACAATTCAAGTTATTTAGACTGAGCTTTACGACTCTGGGCAAGTTACAATTCTTCCCCATCTCATAACTGGAGAGCCAGACACATCACTGAAGTCATGCTATCTGACCCTTTGGGAAAAAAGGGACGACAGAGGATGAGATAGCTGGATGGCATCACCGAATCAATGGACATGAGTTTGAGCAAACTCCAGGAGACGGTGAAGGACAGGGAAGCCTGGTGTGCTGCAGTCGGACAGGACTGAACAACAAGAGGTTAGGAAGAATACTCACAGGTAACCAGGCCACGATCTTGCCCCAGAATCATCCTCGGCTGGTCTGGCAGAGACGGAGGCTCTCCTTTAGAGACTGAGGTCCCCCAAATGGAAAATTCATTTTGACTCAAAGGTGAGCAGCTAGTAGAAGCAGATTAAGTAAGATCTGTCTCTAGCTCAGACTCTCTGGTGGGAACACGAAGCCCTTTCCTTCTGAGAGATGTTTCCACGGCTGGGGCATGCGGAAGACAGAAAAAGACACACGAAGCATCTCTTGTTCCAGCAGCATCAGAGGATGTGGGATCATCTTTCCAGAGGACACGCTGCTTGGAAAATTCCTCTAAAACCAGATGTCCAACGCAGAGCAGGAAAGCCCCCCGGAGTGACAGAAAGCAGATTCACAGTTTTCCAGTGGGTGCAGCCTTCACAAGGAAGTGACTTGGAATGCTCCAGATGCCAGACACAAGGTGGAAAAGACATTTTCCACCAGATGAATGCAGCCCAGCTTCAACCACCGGCCTCAGCAGAGGGATTCATGCTGATTCTTTATGTACTGGCCACCTGCCTCGCAGGTAGCAAGTCACTTTCAAATGACTCAATCTATCAGCTGCTTGGCCCAACACACAACTTTACACACACAGGTAGGTCATACAGCCAAGAAGAAAAACACACTTCGCTACCTAAGAGCTTCTATGAAGCCCGTTCAAACTCTCCAGTAGCAACACCTGTCTCCTTGACCAACGAGAGAAGACAGCTTTGGAGTTACAGGTTTTAGTGGCAACAAGAAAAGCAGTGAGGAGGGTCCTTGGTTGCCCGCTCACCCTGTCTCCCCATGGTTTAAGGACAGCCCTGGCACCACAAGACAACTGCACGCTGGCAACTTGGTGTCTGTAACTTTCCCCTGGGGCTGGCCTCCTGGGAAGACTTTGCTTCCTAGCCCTTAGGAAAGTTGTCAGGCAAGCCCTTAAAGCCTCAGTTTCCCGACTGCACCCAGGCGTCCAAGGACCACTCAACCACGCCTCTCATCTCCGTTTTCAGTTTCTGGACTTTTGCCATCTCATCAGAAGTTGCTTTAAGAATGTCTTCAGTAGAAGCCTTCAATAGTGGACTCTGTTAATTCCTACAGCCTAGATTTCAAAATCTAATTAATTCATATATTAAAATGCTTCTCTTTATTACTTATTGGCTGCAGTATAATAATCTGTCTACATGATAATATTTTACTGCTAATCACAACGTTGATAAAATAGGCAATGATCTTTCCCCCTCTTCAAGGTTAACTATGGAGCCTGAGGCCTCTGAAGCAGATGTAGGTTCTCTCCTCCTGGCTGCTCCTTCTCTCTGGATTTTAGGTCATTTCAACATCTTTTGGACTCCCTGATAATAAAGAAGGTATATCCTGGCAGAGCAGCAGAGAAAAATGCCAGTCAGCCTGATCCGGCAACTATCTCTTGCTTCAAAATCACACACAAATGAGAACCGGATACGAGAGGTCAGGATATTTCTATCTCACACCACAAATAACAGAGCAAACTGAGCTTCAAAAACAAATTCCATTTGACCTGTAACAGGAAGCTCTGATTCCACTGTAATTCTAGGGATCATGCAGAACTTACTCTGTAGATGTTACCAGAACATGCAACATGGGAGAAGGTAAAACTTCTGGCTCATGGGGAGCCTGCAATGGGCAGCAAGATCCCCTCCTCTCTGCTAATGCAGCTGTCAAGAGGGGGCTCCTGAATGCCTGTGATTTACAAGGAGGATGTAGGGGTGAGGAGGTCAGGTGCTAGGGAAGAGAAGGGCATATTTATGACTCTCTTGCACAATCAATCTAGGTTATGTCTAGATCTTCCTAGCAGTCAGAGAGGCACTTTGTGGAAATAATCTCCCCCCAAGTATATGGAACAGGAAATACAACTCTGATAAGCTGGCTTCAGGAATGGACAGCTAGGTAGGCATTTCTCGCTCCCAGCACAGCCCAGCCATTCCTAACCCTGTGTTCTCGGCACCATGGACAAAGTCTTTCTACTAATGACTCCATCAATCAGCATAAATCCCTCCCTAAATCAATGCTATTTGGGTGGATTAACAACTATACATAAAAAGCACTGACCTGACATTTTGGGAAAAAACCGGATGAACCGCATTTAAAATATACATAAGCACATTTTGCTTTAAACAAACATTCCAACCACACCACTGATTTTGGAAGACTGAAAACAAAAATACCTGTTCCCAAATGGCTAAACTATCAGCAATAAAGCATGCCTGCTCTTTCATCTTTCCCTTAAATTCCTATTTTCTATTATTTGGATCCATAATTAACTTTTATTCTAACATCTGTTCTGCATAATGACCATTCCTAAATGAATCACACACACACACACACACACACTCTATAGATTTTTATTGTTGTTTTTCCCAGTAACATACACCTATCTACTTCATTTGAAATTTATTCTGGTGTGAGCTGAAATGGAGAAGGCAATGGCAACCCACTCCAGTACTCTCACTTGGAAAATTCCATGGACAGGGGAGCCTGGTAGGCTGAAGTCCATGGGGTTGCGAAGAGTCGGACACGACTGAGCGACTTCACTTTCACTTTTTACTGTCATGCATTGGAGAAGGAAATGGCAACCCACTCCAGTGTTCTTGCCTAGAGAATCCCAGGGACAGCAGAGCCTGGTGGGCTGCCATCTATGGGGTCACACAGAGTTGGACATGACTGAAGTGACTTAGCAGCAGCAGCAGCAGCAGTGAGCTAAAAATCTAACCATCTATTGAATAATCTTTCCTCCCATCTCTTTTGATTTTATAAGATCTCTTTTATTCTATACAAAATTTTTCTGTGAAAACATGATTTGTTTTTGGATAATCTGATTCTAACAAGTTTTTCACAATATCATCCTATTCTAATTATTATAGGTACACATACAAACAAAACAAAACAGAAGTGGTCATGAAGTGGTCATCCTTCATAGATTTTTCAGATCCAAACTTAACTTGCCCCTCCCCACTGTCAATCAAATTAAGAATTTTGATAACTGATCCAAACCTCCAAATTAACTTGGATAAACTAACGTTTAGCCTCCTAACTCTAGAACTTCCCTTTTCTCAAGTCTCCTGTCTCTCAGAGGTTTGTAGCTCTCTCCATCTGGGTCTCACAAGGCATCCTCAAGGCTCATGAACGTGGCCCACCTGTTCTGTTACTGTTTAGCCACTCAGTTGTGTCTGACTCTCTGTGACGCCTTAGACTGTAGCCCGCCAGCCTCCTCTGTCCGTGGGATTTCCCAGGCAAGAATATTGAAGCGGCATTTGTCTGGCTAGCTCTATTTCTTTTCCCTTCTCTGCACACATTCTGATGATCTGTTGTTTTCCCGCTCCCCAGATGCTCTGTTTTTCAATTGGGGAGATTTCAGGAAGACACAAAAGCACCACAGAGAAGCTAATGTGTGCTTTAGTTGGAGGGAAAATAACTTTTAACACACAGACGCATCCCCTGACATAGGACATGATGAAGACAGGTCGATGCATCTGGCGTTAACTTGATTCACAAGTAAACTCTCCACTAGAGCCCAAAGTCAAAGGCCTACATAGCACTCCCCCAAACCAGCAAGACAACCCCACCTGCACCCTGAAGGTCAGGGCTGGGAACCCAGCCTTGGCCCCAAAGCACATCTCTTGCTGACCTTTATCACCCATTCTGCTCCCAAACAGGAAGGACAGAGGGGAAGTCCTGAACAAACCAGCTGAACTTGCCATGTCCCATATGCTTTCCAGAGCCAATTTCATTCTGTTTGTTTTTGGATTTTAGAAAGATCTAAGTCAGGCGGAGGAAAAAAATAAAAGTGAAGCAAGTACATCTCCCAGGCCGCTGCCTCCAGTGATAATCTATTTCAGCGCTCCTTGGGCAAGGCTTTATTCTTAGAGAAGAGGCCACTTACCCTTGAATAAGCTGCACTTTTCCACCTGAGGGATTGGAGACTTATTTCTCCCTCCTCCAGATTTACTTATTATCTTGACCTTAAGTTGAAAGCTTATAATTATCTCTTACTACCTTAAAATACCAAATACTTCTTATTTAACCTTCTACAGGGCCTCACTGAATGTAAGTTTAGATGACTGTGAAACATTAAAGCAGCTCAACAGTCTCTTTAATAAGTCATTGCCTCCATTTTGAAAAGAAGCAGAGATAATGATAAACAGAGTTTAAGAATCTTGGAAAGGCAATAAAATGACTCAAGGAGATATTATACCACAGCTGAAAAATTAACTTGGGGACTTCTTGCAGTTATTCTATGGCTTTACTTTCTATTCCTGGAAACTCTAATGCACTGAGTGGTCCAAAAAGGAAAATATTATTTCCAGCGAGCAGAAAAGATGGCAAATTACCATACTGCCATATTCACTTCACCTTGCCAAAGCTTACCTCCCAACTCCCACCCAATGCCAAAATACACATAATACTGCTCCCCCAAGCCCATCCAACCTCATTCTGATACAGTTTTCTCTTACATTAAAAATCAGGGGTGGTGGGGGAGACTTCCCTAGTGGTCCAGTGGTTAAGAATCCGCCTTGCAGTGCAGGGGACATGAGTTGGATCCCTGGTTGAGGAACTAAGATCCCACATGCCACAGAGCAGCTAAGCACATGTGCCACAAGCAGAGAACTCGTGCGCTGTAATGAGAGACCCTGCAAGATGCGACGAAGCTCCCTCAGGTCGCAACTGAGGCCCGACACAGCCAAAAAGCGTGGGGGTGCAGAGGGGGTGTCTGGGCATTTATATTTCCCTGTTGGCACTTCCCAAGGTTGTCACAGGTCTGAGGGGGCCAGGGAGCCTGGCATACACACTGGGCTTTCAAGTGACATGACAGGAATCGAGGTCTTTGCTGTCAGCTGGACGCTAGGTTCTCCAAGCTCAAAGAATTCTGAGCAATAAAAGGTATCTGAGCCAAAAGAGACTGTGAACTCTTTTCACCCAAATACGTTTAATGTCCATAATAACAAACTGCACCCCAAACTGGCTGGATAAACGTGATAAAGCTGACCTAGGAAAATGTCTACAAGGGCAGAATCTAGACTGGGGTGTGCATGTCAATCAGGCTGGGGGTGGAGAGGAATGTGGTGGTGGTTCAGTTGCTCAATCGTATCCGACTCTTTGCAGCCCCAGGGACTGTAGCCTGCCACTCCTCTGTCCGTGGGATTTCCCAGGCAAGAATACTGGACTGGGTTGCCATTTCCTTCTCCAGGGGACCCTTGTGACCCAGGGATTGAACCCACATCTCCTGCATGGCAGGCAGATTCTTTGCCACTGAGCCACCTGGGAAGGCCCTGGAGAAGAATACAGGTGTTCACTATATTATGCTCTCAGCTTTTCTGTAGGTTTGAAAACTTTCATATAGGATTTTTGGCATCTTCCATCTTGTACAGCCCTTGTCCTGCTGTAAGTCAGGTTTTCTCAATTCTGTAGAACGTTCTATTTATGAAACAGAAACACTTCCTGACTTGGAATGATGTAAACCATGATTATTAAAAACCATGAGCTCTAAGTCTCCAAGAGTCCTGGGAAACATCCCATCTGATTCCCTTAAGCTGTCTGCCGACAGAGACTTCCCCAAAGCCCCTCCCCTGCAGAATTAAATGATCAGGAGGCTAATCTTTTTATATACTTCTCTGCTGTCTCAGATCATTAAGAATCTAGGGTGTAAATGTTTATTATTCTTGAATGGTGCATAAACCAATTTCGACCAAACCCGCAATACTGAGTTCTAATTAACAAAGCGATTAGGATGTGCAGCCCCGTGGAAATGCCGAAAGATGGGAAGTCGGAGGAGCCAGGTGTGCGGCCTGCCTCCTGCAGCAGCGTCCTCGGGGACAGAAGGCGGCAGATTGCACGTGCCGTGCTTACCTCAGTGTTTGTTATGGGGACAGATAACTATACCTATGTTGAATAATAACATAAAGCAACAAGAAAGCACTTTGAAAACTATACTGCATAACACACTTCGGGTATGATTACTAATTTACTTTGAAAGCATTTTGCACCTGTTTTCGAACGTAGTGCTTGCTTTTCTTGTAACATCCTAAAACAGAATTGCTGGGATTCAGAGAGCTCCTTATCTGGAGATGTACAATAGGACACCGGGGGAATGGAAGGCCTGCCTGGGCTGCCTTGTGACACGAGAAAGACTAGGTGGGTTAAAGGCGAGGCAGGCAGAAATAGCCCAAGGTCACCAGATAAAAAGAATTGAAGCGGATTCCTGGTCCCTGTTGTTTGTGTCCAGAGAGCAGACATTTTGGAAGGAAATGCCCACAATGGAAGGATGGGGTCTGGATAAAGAGCAGTGCTGGGTGACTTTCCTGGTGGTCCTGTGGCTAAGACTCTGCACTCCCCGTGCAGGGGGCCCAGTTTGATCCCTGGTCAGGGAACTAGAACCCACATTCGGCAAGTAAAAAATCCTGTGTATTGCAACTAAGACTCAGTGCAGCCAAATAAGTTTGTTTGTTTTTTAAAAGAGCACTACTGGGAAGAGACAGACATGGTTATAAAGTGAAGTGAGAGTCGCTCAATTGTGTCTGACTCTTTGCAACCCCGTGGACTATATACAGTCCATGGGATTCTCCAGGCCAGAATACTGGAGTGGGCAGCCTTTCCCTTCTCCAGGGGGTCTTCCTAAACCCAGGTCTCCCACACTGCAGGCGGAGTCTCTACCTGCTGAGCCACCAGGGAAACCAGGAAGGCTTGGTTATAAGTCCATAACATCTAGAGGTCAATCCAAAGTCTGTCTGTCAGGCTCAAAGGGCAGTCTCGTCACCCAGCTTCCTCCTTCCCTCTTTTCTGGGGCAAGTGCCCAAGAAATGGAAGCCCCATTCAACGTGAGGAGTCCTGGGGGAGGCAGATGAGCTCAGCTACGATTTCTGAAGTACAAAGTGTGGGAGGCGAAAGTACTAGTATAGGCACGTGTTTAGGAAACACACTTAGAGACCTTCATCATCTTACTCAGATGCAACACCTGATCTTAGACTAGCCCCTATGTGGGAGGGGCAAAAAAGTGCCATGAGCGACACTGTGAAATGACGAAATTAAATCATGGAGAACTGACGGCACAACAGTGTCACGCCAATGTTAAATTTAGTGAAGAGGGTAATTATACTGTGGTGACCTGAGAGAACATCCCTATTCTTAGGAAAGACTCAGTGAATTATGTAGCATTAAAGGACCATGATGTATGCAGCTTACTGTCAGCTGGTTCAGAATGCAACTGTTTGTCTGTGTGCATGTCTGTGTGTATACATACATACATACTTAGAAACAGAAATGAAAAATGGAGCAAAAATTAAAGGATGGATCTGGATAAAGGGGATATAGATTTTGTGCTATTCTTACAATCTTTCTGTTTGACATTTCCAAATAAAAAGCTAAAAAAATAAAAGAAAAATAAAAAAGAAGAGGAGGAGGAGAAAGAGAAAATTAGTAGAGTATCTTCCTAATAGACATGGAACAAATAATCACTACAAGGTGGGATAAATCGAGTAACCAGTCTTCAGTCAATTTTGCTTAAAACAAACAAAAAAAGTACTTCAAAATATATTATCAAGACAGTGAAAAAGACAATCCACAGAATGGGAGAAAATATTTGCAAATCATATGTATGATAAAGGGTTAGAATCCAGAATATACAAAGAACTATAACAACTAAATAATAAAAAGACAACCCAGTTTAAAAAAAAACAGGCAAAGGATGTGATAGACTTTTCTCCAAAGAAGATATACAAATGGCCAATAAACACATGAAAAGATGCTCAAAATCATTAGCTGTCAGGGAAATGCTGGCCAAAACCACAATGAGATACCACGCATACACACACACAGGATGGCTTTAATCAGAAATAACAGACAATAACAAGGGCTGACAAGAATGGAGAAATTGCAACCCTAACACACTGTTGGTGGGGGTGCAAAATGGCACAGTCACTTTAGTAAACAGGCTGGCAGTTCCAGAGTTACCATTTGACCCAGCAATCTTATTCCTAGGAATATATCTAAGAGAAATGAAAACGTATGGCCACACACAGACTTGAGCTTGAATGTTCACAGCAGTGCTATTCATAATAGCTGAAGAACAGAAACAATTCAAATGTTCATCAGCTGATGAATCAAAACATGGAAAATCTAAACAATGGGATATTCAGTTCAGTTCAGTCACTCAGTCGTGTCCGACTCTTTGTGACCCCATGAATCGCAGCACGCCAGGCCTCCCTGCCCATCACCAACTCCCTGAGTTCACTCAAACTCACGTCCATCAAGTTGGTGATGCCATCCAGCCATCTCATCCTCTGTCGTCCCCTTCTCCTTCTGTCCCCAATCCCTCCCAGCATCAGAGTCTCTTCCAATGAGTCAACTCTTCGCATGAGGTGGCTGAAGTATTGTAGTTTCAGCTTCAGCATCAGTCCTTCCAATGAACACCCAGGCCTGATCTCCTTTAGGATGGACTGGTTGGATCTCCTTGCAGTCCAAGGGACTCTCAAGAGTCTTCTCCAACACCACAGTTCAAAAGCATCAATTCTTCCGTGCTCAGACTTCTTCACAGTCCAACTCTCACATCCATACATGACCACTGGGAAAACCATAGCCGTGACTAGACGGACCTTTGTTGGCAAAGTAATGTCTGTTTTTTAATATGCTATCTAGTTTGGTTGTAACTTTCCTTCCAAGGAGTAAGCATCTTTTAATTTCATGGCTGCAATCACCATCTGCAGTGATTTTGGAGCCCCCCAAAATAAAGTCTGACACTGTTTCCACTGTTTCCCCATCTATTCCCCATGAAGTGATGGGACCAGATGCCATGATCTTAGTTTTCTGAATGTTGAGCTTTAACCCAACTTTTTCACTCTCCTCTTTCACTTTCATCAAGGGGCTCTTTAGCTCCTCTTCACTTTCTGCCATAAGGGTGGTGTCATCTGCATATCTGAGGTTATTGATATTTCTCCCAGCAATCTTGATTACTTGGCAGTAAAAAAAAAAAGGGGGGGGGGGAGAAGAAATAGTGGTACATGCTACAACAGGAATGAACCTTGAAAACATTATACTAAGTGAAAAAAGCCACTCATAAAAGACCACACACTATATGTTGTTCAGTTGCTCGGTCTTGTCCAGCTCTTTGTGACCCCATGAACTGCAGCACACCAGGCTTCCCTGTCCTTCACCATCTCCCTGAGTTTGCTCAAACTCATGTCCTTTGAGTACATACTATATGATTCTACTAATGTAAAGTCCAGAATAAATAAATCTAGAAGGACCAACAGTAGATTCGTAGTTGCCTAGGATTGAGGGGTATGGGAGATTCACGAGGTATTAATAGCTAAGGTTTGTCGGGTTTCATTTTCTAGTGAAAATGTTTTAATATTGTGATGAGAACTGCATAACTTTGTGTTTATACTAAAAGCCACTGAATCGTGCACATTAAGAGTGAATTTTATGGTATGCAAATTCTATCACAAGAACACACTTGGTGGTCCTGTTACTAGTTATTGCTTAATAACGGGCAAATAGACTCATATGCTCTATAATAAGAGGTGAGTAAAAGTTCATGGCAGTGGTCTTAAGACTGTTCATCCAATCACAACAGCTTTTCAACTTCTTGTCTTAACCTCAGAAGGAAGAGGGCAGCTGAGGTCTGGCTTCTATACATTCCTGAAGTCTTCATAGTCTCAGAAGCAGAATAAGTAATTTCTCCAGCTTCAGAATCCAGAGCATGGAATGAGTCATTTGACAACTCAGTAACTGCTGCCTGCCTGCCACGTTTCAGGGCCTGAAGCTGTAAGAGTAAGACTGGAGCCCTGCCCTGAAGGATCTCAGATTCCGTACGACTGGTTAAAACAAAAACTAGGGTTGAATGCTAACTTCTCTAATAGAGCCTGGAAGTCCCCAGGGTAATTTTAGGCAGGCAATAGGAATTGAGCACCATGGAACTTTCCAAGACGTACGGAAAGAAGAAGGTCCACACAAGGAAAAACGGGGGTGGTAGTAGCGCCTTTAGGTGCTGGGCTCTTGACCAGGAAGGATGCGGAGAGGTAGAGGGTCAGAGCAGGAAGGTGCTAGGAAACATTAGGGCTTTCCAGGTGGTGCTAGTGGTAAAGAGCCTGCCTGCCAGAGCAGGAGATGTAAGAGACGTGGGTTCAATCCCTGGAGGAGGAAATGGCAACCCACTCCAGCATTCTTGCCTGGAGAATCCCATGGACTGTAGCCTAGTAAGCTACAGTTCATGGGGTTGCAAAGAGGCACAGCTTAGCGACCAAACCACCACCACGTTCGTCTCCACTCCTAGCCTCATCACCACACACACACTTCCCCCAATCTAGATTCTGCCATTGGTAACATTTTCCTAGATCACCTTTATCACGTTTATCCAGGCAATTCTGGATGCTCTTTGTTACTATAGTTATTAAGCATATTCTGTATCTTGGGATGGAAAAGAGCCTAGGTTTAGGCTAGATCGGTTTTAACAGATCGGTTATCAGAATATGGTCTGTAAGAAAATTAAAATGTATGGTTTAGTCGCCAAGTCGTATCTGACTCTTGCGACCCTATGGACGGCCGCCTGCCAGGCTCCTCTATGGACTTCCCAGGCAAGAACGCTGAAGTGGGTTTCCATTTCCATTTGGATGGAAACTTCATTACAGTCATGACTGAAGTGACTTAGCACACCATCAGGGGGACAGACCATCAGAGACACCCACAGCCAGCTGCAGAGCGTCTCCACACCCATCCAGGAGGCGTGTCACAGCTCTGGAGGGCACAGTGGAGACAGCAAGATGGAAGGAGCGGTCCTGTTTTCACCCTGTTTTGTAAATCCGTGTTCTCCAGGGCTGGCCAGGCCCTCAGCTCACAAAGAACAGAAGTGGCTCCTCCCAGCTGCTAAGCCTGCCCTGAGGTTATGCTTGGGTTTCCTTTTCATGCCTCTTGGGAGAAAGGGCAGCTCAAGGAATAATTAGGGGAGAGATGTCTTCAACTGGGGAGCACTGTAGAGCAAATAGTCTGTGGAAGAGCAGTTAATAAATCAGTTAAGAATGTGAACTGTCTTGGCACTTACGTAGGCCACACACACAGACACATAAAGATGGGAGCTTCTCTGCTCTGGTAATATTACCGACTGGGAAAACGTCAGAGGCACGACTTGCTGAGAGTTGCTTCTAGATGGGCTTTGAAATCGACTGAGTTCAGCCTGGACGAACCAAGCTAATCTTCTAAGATCCTCAGAACAGTCTTTCCCATTTAATTTTTCAACAAAATGCTGCACTCCAAACATCTCAATAATCCCGCACTTTAAAATAAGGAATGAATTTAGGATTCTCTTCTAACTTTGGCTGGCATAAAGCACTTAAAATCAACTGCTTTTGAAAATCTGACATAGTAATTAAGATTCAAACATCTGCATGAAGAAAAATTTTGATTTGTTTCTGTATGTAAGCTAACCCTCAAATTCTGTGGGTCATTTTGGACACGTGCTATTTGTGAGATGATTTAAGAAAGTCAGCGGGGAAAAGAGAGTGTTTTCAAAACGTGAGGAGCAAGTCTTTAAAAACTCAGTGTATGTGGAGCTTCCCAGGTGGCTTAGTGGTAAAGAACCCAATTGCCAATGCAGGAGATGTGGGTTCGGAACCTAGGTTGGGAAGATACCCTGGAGAAGGAAATGGGAACCCACTTCAGTATTCTTGCCTGGGAAATCCATAGAGGATCCTGGCAGGCTGCAGTCCATAGGGTCGCAAAAGAGTCGGATACAACTTGGCGACTAAACGACCATATATTTTAATTTTCTTAGAGACCATATTCTGATAACCGATCTGTTTAAAGATTGTGCCTAAAAAGGGATAGTCATATAAAATTTCTGTCATCTACTTCTGAATCTGTTAAGATGAAAAGCAATATAAACAACGGATCTCCCCTTAAGGATGAACTGAATCTTAAAGATTCAATCAAGAGCAAATGAGAAGAGGCCAGAACCTACCTGTTTGCATTCTCCAGTCAATCCCTGCCACCCTGTCCACCAAGCTGTCTTCAAGAAAACTTATCCTGTGACCTTAAGGACACATTTTCCACAGGGAAAGTAAAAAAGTGGACAAATAAAATCATTCACATTTTTCCATTTGCCTCAGTATATAGTTTCGATAATTTAAGATTTTTGTTTTTAATGACTAGCTTCTTTTCCTTGGAAGAAATGAGTGACTGCTTTCAAGGTTTGCCTTTTTCTTAGGTTACAGTTTTCAAAAGGACAGATTCACTGTAGTTTCGATCGTGTACACTAGTGACAGAATCACTCTAATACTCTTTTATTCACCACTACAAAGCCGTGGGCTGCGCCTTGCTTCAATTTCATGCTGGTCTCTGACAAGTCAGCCTTCTGAAGCAAGCATATCCCTGGCACAGGATGTTAGCTTGTCAGGTCAGGTCTGCTATTTAATGCTAACTTGTCTTATAAAACCAATGCATGTATCTTAAGATAAATAGGATGATTAAAAAAAGTTTTTTTGTCTTGAGACACAAATAGTTAATCTCTGAAACCTAAGTCATACAGACCTCCTGTGATAAGCAGGCTTTGGGGCTCTAACACCCACGGCTGCGGTTCCTTTTGCTTGTCGAACAAAACTTGAATACACACTTGGGTACAATTACTGTTGCCTCGACTATAAAGGGGTGCGTGCCTGCATGTTAGCCTGGAGGGAATTGTCTGATCTAGTTGGAATTGGAAAACTACATCTGTATTCACAGAAGGCAGGGTGGAAATAACCTTTCTCCCCACAGACGTTGTGCAGGTCAGAGAGAGTCACCCAGGCAACCATGTCAATAGCCACGTCCACAAATTCTACCCATTCATTAGTTCTAATTGACGAGGACGCGGAGGACTGAAAACCAAAGTCTAGTCAGCCTTCCCAAACACCTGCCCTTAGAATTTACTCCATCAAGAGAAGAGGGAATGAGGAAGGGGGAACTGGCTTTTTAGATGCTTTACAATAAGATAATCCAGCGTGTTATCCTTTACACCTGCTTCTCACAAGAACAAAAGCACAAGATCCACTCTCAATACAGGTCACTCGGGTTCCAGAAGATGCTATTGTGTTTGAGCCCCTCTGATTTGACAATATGATCCTCTAAACTGGGGGATTAAAGGGTCTTGAGGCATTCCGACAGCAATAAGCTGGACAGGGCCTCTGGATTTCTTAACGCTTAAGATTTTATCTTTTCAAAATTCCTGGGTTAGAGTGTTACAGAAGGTTCCATTTGTACCATGGTATTTTCGTTCAATGAGTTTGTGTTTTCGTCTCTGTTTATTTTCTTCCTGCTGTTAGTATTTTAAGCCACAGACATTTAAAAGGGCCAACATCAGATGCCATTTTGACTGGAAATGCCAACATACTGAAAAACCGACTATACATATATATATGATGAATGTTTCAACAGTATATTTCCATATACAATTCACTAATTCAAGCAATGAGAAATGCTTTGACGGTGTAATTATTTCTTAAAGAAATTACGTATTCAAATATATGTAGACACCAAAATATCCCTTGGAATCCCCCCCTTATGAGAATATAAATAAGGGTTTCTAACAGATACAATTGTCTCTGTGTTAAGTATCTTTCATTATCTTTCTTTTCTTAAACTGTGAAAACTTCCAAACTCACACCCCCTACAATCGAACACTATAAATCTTGACTCCTATTCCCACTAAAGACAACCTGTCCATATTCCTTCTTTCTCTCAGATGCTTTATTTTAAAGTTGAGCTCAATTAAGAACAGCACCGTATACATTTATTAAATTTGGCTCTTTATCTCTAATGGGGACAATGAGGCTATTTCTGAGCTTTCAGATTCTCTACCTGTACCAACTGGTACCAAACACACAGAAGAATCTTAACCTTCACCTCAAGTCTTGGCTGAAATCAAAATTCTTAAATGAAAGACATCAATCCTTACCAGCAATAGAATTAGAACTCATCATGGGATGTCACTGCTTTATCATTCATCCTGTAAGTTTGCTAAATGGAAAATCCTCAGGCAGTTGGCAAGAGAAAAACGCCTTTGGTGTTGACAGTCCACAACAGACCAGGGAACTGCTCCCAAATCCTATTCATTTTTACAACATAATTCTCTTAAACAGTTGCCCTTATTAAAAAGGATTAAGAGCCTGCCACTATAATTTCCCTTCTGCCCAAGGCATCTTTTAAAAATGGGGTGTGATAGTCATTGCCCAGTGGAATGTTCCAAGCTGATGACATTTCAAATAGGCTTTCAAGGTGCTGACAATGGACCTTGGTGCTCATGGTTAGCCTGGGCACTCACTTCCAAGAAGATTTACAATAGAGGAAAGGGGGAAACCACTTCCCAAGTCCAATTTAATCTGGTCTAAGTCTTGGAGGGAAGGTCATTTCTCTGTCTGACTAAAAGATCCAACCCCCTCACTCTCCTTCTTAAAAGACCCATAAATCTCAGTTTGGGTAGACAAATTATAAAATGTGATATAATAGGCTACAGATTGTACCATATTTCTTCATTTCTAAGACATAATTCTCTCCACTGCCCCCATCCCTACATTGCAATGTTTCTGAAATATAGATGTATCTTGCAATCACCAGAGCAGTTTAATGTGACAGTATTTCTCATCAAAAAATTAGTCATAAGTCAACGGTACACCTTGTAATGGAGGAAGTAAATTGCTGAATGCATGGGGTTGCTGAAAATGACCAACCTAGATTAAATCCCACCAACCCAGTTTTTGCAGTCTGCCACTAATTCAGAACCCAACAAATAAAGAATTTCAGGAAATGAAACTTTTCTTCCTTCTAAAAGCAGAGAGATGTATAACTTCTCACAATACCTTGCTTTTTGTTAAGTTTACTAAACACTTAACAAAATCCAGTTTGATACTGGCTTTCTATACCCATGGAGTATAAACCAAATACGGAATTAAATCACTAATAAGGACATATGAAAATAACTGAAAACATCCAAAGAACACCCATAGGTACACGCTCCTCCAATATCACTGGGACATTTCCCTTTTTAATTCTTAATTAAAAGAAAAAAAAAATTTTTTTTTGGCATGCAGCATGTGGGATTTTAGTTCTCTGACCGGGGATTGAACCCCCATCCCCTGCATTGGGAGGTGTAGTCTTAGCCACTGTGCCGCCAGGCAGGTCTCTCCCTTTTTAAATGGAGTTGTCTGGGTATATACTCAGAAAGCCTATAAACAAAATATTAGTTTTAGGGGTTCCTGATCTTTATTTTTGAATTTTATGTTCTAGGTTATGGCTTCTAACACATCAATTTTACATGTAGCCAATGACTTGTAAAATGAAACTCAAATGTACAAAAGAAGTTTCCTTTATTGAAGACACAAATAAAAGTTGGGGCTACATGAATATTTTTGTCTACAACTCAGAAACGTAAATTAAGATCCAGTTTCTCTGGAGGGGAGGGAGGGAACCTGAGCCTTTTATTTCCTTTAAATGTCCAAAAGTACTTTGTACAAGAAATTTATACAGTATCCACTCAAATGCCTGCTGTCTGTCTGACTCAAGGGAAGTACTTCAACAGGGTGGGGCCGGGGTCCTGCCAAGCTCAAGGGTGCCACTCACCAGCACTGGCCCTGGGCAGCTTCCTTGGTCTCTCTGAGCCTCCAAGTGCCTTAGAAGATCTATGATTGGGTCAGTAAAACTCTCCCATCTTCAAGGTCTTTGGGGGTGTACTTGATGTCTCCCAGTTTAACTATGAAACAGAGACCCAGAGGTGCTGAAATGTTGTTTGCAATGTTCAAGCTGGAGGGGCATGTATATGAACTTCAGACAACAGTTCGAAAAGGCATATCCTGTTACCATGACTAAGGGTAGATTAGGGGAATGTGCATGGGATCGCAAAGAGTCCGACACGACTGAGAGGCTGAGAAAGCCCACAAGCACATATCTTATATATTATAAAGAGAGCAAGAAAAAAAAAAAAAGCACCCTCAGTGCAAGTGATTCAAGAAATCTGATTTTCTCAACTCCTATTTCTGATATGTGACCAAGTTACTGGCTTTAATGGGCGTTCAGAATCTGCCTGCAGTATGGGAGACCCAGGTTCAATTCCTGGGTCAGGAAGATCCTCCGGAGAAGGGAATGGCTACCCACTCCAGTATGCTTACCTGGAAAATCCCATAGATGGAGGAGTCTGGTGGGCTACAGTCCATGGGGTTATAAAGAGTCGGACACAACTGAGCAACTAACATTTCCACTTTTCATACACTTTCAAATTTATTTTAGAACAGATTAAATTTAAATAATAAATTGAAGTGAAAAGTTAGTTTATGAAAGCTAAGTTACATGATAAAACATGTCCATGCTCACTAAATCTTCAAAAATAAGACAGTAATTAAAGAACTGATCCTTTAAATCTCTCTGAAATCCACAAGAGTTTGGATCTAAAATATTAACACATGAACATGTTATAGACCTTTTAAGAATTTGCAAGGGATATTGGTTTTCCGGTTTAAGGCGACAGGCACAGAAAACTTTTTAAAGTTAATGTAAAGAATAATGTTTCAGCAGGGATCATAATGATTTAAATTTAATGGACACTCGCTCCCACCTTATGGGTTCTTGAGCTCCACTTCCCTTATCAATTAACCTGTCAGCTTCCTAGTCAAGTCTAATTAGTTAAATCCTTTTTTAATGAAAAGATTATGCCTTAAGCATCCTGCCAGTTCCAGGGCTGTTGGCAACTACAAACTAATCTCTGCAAATTTAGGGAGTGGGGAGGGAATCCTTAAACTCCAGTGGAATCTGGAGCTCCAAAAGCTCATCTAAGTTTTAATTATTTATAGCCCATAAAATACAGCAAACATGCAGTGCACAAATGCCAAGGCCCTCGTCTCTTCATGGGCTTCCCTGGTGAGTCAGACGGTCAAGAATCCACCTGCAGGGCAGGAGACCCAGGTTCGATCCCTGGGTTGAGAAGATCCCCTGGAGAAGGGAATGCCTACCCACTGACATCTTTAAAAAAAAATTAAGGGTGTGTGTAGGAGAGGAGGAAGGATGGAGTTCTATATTTGATTTCAAGAGGAGAAAGAGACATATCAATCAAACGTGTGACCTGACTGGATCTTGGATTCAAAAAAGAAAAAAAAAAGGGTACTACTGTCACACACAGACACACACACACACCCTCTCTTTGGAAGCAACCAAAGACAGCTCAGGGCTGCTCTGGTGGCTCAGTGGTGAAGAATATGCTCCAAATGCAGGAGACACGGGTTTGATCCCTTATTCGGGAAGGTTCCACGAGCCGTCGAGCAACTAAGCCTGTGCGCCACACTGCTGAGCCTGCTGCTCCAAGGCCCGGGAGCCGCAGCTACTGAGCCCAGGCACCGTCACTACTGCAGCTCGAGCGCCCTAGAGCCCGCGCTCTGCGAGAAGAGAAGCCACTGCCGTGAGAAGCCCACGCTGCAAGCAGAGGAGGCCTGCACGGCTGCGGAGACCCAGCACAGCCGAAAATAAAAATGCATAACGAACAGAAGGGTGGTTCAATACGAACTTCAGACAAAATTCTGGAATCACGGTTAACGTTCTTAAGTCTGATAATGATACTGACGTTACACAGAAAAATGCAGGAGGTGAATACTGAAATATTCGGATACCTTTCACTTTGAAATGATTTAGCAAGAAAAAAAAAGCAAACATGGCAAAATGTTAAGAATTGGTGGATCCACACGAAGAGTATATAGGTATTCATTGTATTCTTTCACCATCTCTATAGGTTTGTAATTATACAACATAATAAAAATTGAAAAAAATGAGGAAAAACTTAAAGTAAGAAAACGGGTCATGGTTCAACAGCCCTGGAGTCACTATCTGACTACCCCTGACCAGACAACAAGCTGCCGAGAACGAAGTTCTGTCCACCTTAACGTCCAGTGTCTTAGCACAAGGCCCAACACAAGGAGGCCCTCAGGTCAGTGGACGGGTGGACACATGAATGAGATTCCAGCTCCAACACATCAGTCATGGTAACCTTAGGTCACCTCTCAAAGTCCCTGTGAAGCGGTGACACCACCAGCCTTGCAAGACCTTTGTACATCTTAGAATGCAGACTAAGGGCACAGCCAGATGCCAGCTGGCACATGCTTCAGTTCAGTTGCTCAGTTGTGTCTGACTCTTTGCAACCCCATGAATCACAGCACGCCAGGCCTCTCTGTCCATCACCAACTCCCAGAGTTCACTCAAACCCACGTCCATCGAGTCAGTGATGCCATCCAGCCATCTCATCCTCTGTCGTCCCCGTTTCCTCCTGCCCCCAATCCCCCCAGCATCAGAGTCTTTTCCAATGAGTCAACTCTTTGCATGAGGTGGCCAAAGTACTGGAGTTTCAGCTTTAGCATCATTCCTTCCAAAGAAATCCCAGGGCTGATCTCCTTCAGAATGGACTGGTTGGATCTCCTTGCAGTCCAAGGGACGCTCAAGAGTCTTCTCCAACACCACAGTTCAAAAGCATCAATTCTTCGGCACTCAGCTTTCTTCACAGTCCAACTCTCACATCCATACATGACCACAGGAAAAACCATAGCCTTAACTAGACGGACCTTTGTTGGCAAAGTAATGTCTCTGCTTTTCAATATGCTATCTAGGTTGGTCATAACTTTTCTTCCAAGGAGTAAGCGTCTTCTAATTTCACGGCTGCAGTCACCATCTGCAGTGATTTTGGCACATGCTTGGTACTTTGCAAATGGAACTATCGCTGTTACTATTAGGTAAGTCCATGTTTTAAAAATCCTTGATGCTGAGAAGTCTAAGAGGTTTTCACTTTCAACCAAAATCATCCAGATGTATGGATGTAATGAGACTGGAGAGGCCTCATGGCCATTTCCCTTGTACTTTTCATATTCCTCAAAAATACTCCTTTGCTGGTCTCTCCTTTACGAAGGGTGAACTGGTTCTTCATGCTGCCTGCCTGACATCCCTTCTATCAGGAGAAATCTGAGCTGGAACTGATCTCCCTAACACGGGAAAGTTCTTCACAGCAAGCTTTTCTCAGCAAAGTAGAGAAATGAGCTGTGTTACGCAAAGGTGCTAGGTTGGAAAGAATTTAAAAGGAATTCCTCAGCTACCGAAAGCCCAACAGCAGTTCTAAGAGGGTTAGATCCCTTCTCCAAGGGATCTTTCTGACCCAGGGATTGAACCCATGTCTCCTGCATTGGCAGGTGGGTTGGGCTGCTGAGACAGAGGGAGGGAGAAGGGATTCTCCGTAGAAGAGTCTGGCGGAGGGATAGGAACAATACCTTTCTTACTACAATGCGATTTTACCTCACAACTGTCAGAATGGCCATCATCAAAACATCCACAAATGATAAATGCTGGAGAGGGTGTGGAGAGAAGGGAATCCTCCTAAACTGCTGGTGAGAATGTAAATTGTTACAGTCACTACAGAGAACAGTATTGTTGTTGTTGTTGAGTCACTAAGTTGTGTCTGACTCTTTTGCAAATCTGTGGACTATAGTCTGCCAGGCTCCTCTGTCCATGCGATTTCCTGGGCAAGAATACTGGAGTGGGTAGACATTTCCTTCTCCAAGGGATCTTTCTGACCCAGGGATTGAACCCATGTCTCCTGCATTGGCAGGTGGGTTCTTTACCACCAGGGAAGTGAGGAGAACAGTATGGAGATTTCTTGAAAAAAACTAAAAATAAACGTACTGTATGACCCTGTATGCGTGCGTGCATGCCAAGTCATTTCAGTCACGTCCGACTCTGTGCGACCCTAGGGACCATATGCCAGGCTCCTCTGTCCATGGGATTCTCTAGGCAAAAATACTGGAGTGGGTTGCTGTGCCCTCCTCCAGGGATCTTCCTGACCCAGGGATCGAACCCCCATCCCCTGTGTATCCTGTACTGGCAGGTGGGTTCTTTGCCACTAGTGCCACCTGGGAAGACCCAAAAAAAAAAAAAAAAGAAAGAAATCTGCATATACCCAGAGAAAAACGTGGTCCAAAAGGATGCACCCAATGTTCACTGCAGCACTGTTTACAACAGCCAAGACATGGAAACCACCTGAACACCCACCGGGAGAGGAATGGACAAAGACGACGTGGTGCATATCTATACAATGGAGCGCTACTCAGCCATTGAAAACAATGAAATAATGCCATCTGCAGCGACGTGGATGGACCTAGAGACTGTCATACTGGGTGAAGGAAGTCAGACAGTGAAGGAGAAATGTCGTATGACATCCTTTACATGTGGAATCTAAAAAGATAGATAGAAATGAACTTATTTATCAACCAGAAACAGATTTACAGACTAAGAGAACGAACTTATGTTGCATGCTAGCGTGGGGGGTGGTGGGGGGTGTGAGAGGGAGACTGGGGGGGAAGGGATAGATAGGGAGTTTGGGACGGACACGTACACATTGCTATATCTAAAACGGATACCAACAAGGTCCTCCTGTAAAGCGCAGGGAACTCTGCTCAATGTTGCGTGGCAGCCTGGATGGGAGGGGAGTTTGGGGGAGAATGGACAGTTGTGCACGTAAGGCTGAATTCCTTTGCTGTCCACCTGAAAGCATTACAACATTGTTAACTGGCTATACTCCGAAATAAAATGAAAAGTTAAAGAAAATAGAAGACCAGTACCTTTCCAGAGGGAGGCAGGGCCGAGAGAAGAGAGAAGGGTGGTGAGAGTGAATGAGTGGGTTTCTTAAACATGACAACGAAGCGATCCTACCAAGCCACGGGAGCCTGTCTGAAGGGAGAAGGGTGGAAGGCCCTGGAGCAGCTGACGCCGCCCAACAGCCCTCTCCACCCCCGGCTCTGTCCCAGCAGCCTGACCTGATGACTTGCGACTTTGCGACCAGCCTGCCTCACTGATGCTCATACCCCAACAGTATTCCCTGAGGCAGTGGGAGCACTTTGCACCTCCTTAAATTCTTGAGTCTTGTGAACATTCGAGCAAACAAAATGAGTTTAGGTTTCAATAAATCCCCCCGTCAGCCTGATGGCATAAAAAAAAAAAAAAAAAAAGCCTCATGTTGAACCTGGGATCTGTCTGCATCAACTCCATGGAGGTCATGCTTCAGATTTTGGCAGGAAAAGCTTTCTGACTGCTTTTTAAAGTGGGGGTGGTGGCAGGGGGAGGCGCAGCAAAGGCAAGAGGGAAAGGGGAAATGGGACAGGAGGCTGGAGACAGGAGGTGACTGAGCTTTTTATAGGATAAAACTCTGATTTTCTGTCTCAGATCAAGAACTTGACAGCCTAGTGGTCCAATGGCTAAGACTTCACCTTCCAATGCAAGGGATGTAGGTTCCATCCCTGGTTGGGGAGCTACGATCCTACGTATACGTAACTTGTGGCCAAAATACCAAAAACAAAAATCAGAAGCAATGCTGTAACAAATTCAATAAAGACTTTTAAAATGGTCCACATCAAAAAGTCTTAAAAAAGAAAGAAAGAAAGAACTTTACAGCTTAATATCTGGTCCCCAGGCTAATTCCCACCCATAAGTAACACCATCCTAAATTACCACCAGGGATGAAAATATAGTGGGGGAAAAAAAAAAACAACCTAGCAAGAAAAAATAGAATTTCACCTTTGTGGGGTGTAACTGGCTTTTCCTTTTGTTTTTAAACTTTATGTTTTCAGAATCACAGTGATTGGGTATAACCCTGGCCTGCTCTAAGGCAGGATCTCCTTGCTATCTGAGAAGAGGAATAAGTATTTCCTACCAGTTAAGAAGCCCTTTATAGCTGGTGACCCTAAACAAATACTCAGAAGGTGTACACTTTTGTTTACACTGTACATTCCTTTGAATTCCACAGACTTTTGGGAAACTCTGCTGCAAACATCTCCAAGGATATGGGACAGCTGACCTCTGTCTGGGGGCTGACATGGCTGGGAGTGAGGACAAGGCACTTGACCGGGGGTGTGACCCTGGGTGACTCACAACTCGCTCAGCCTCCCTGCACCTCAGTTCCTCCAGAATCAAACTGGTAGCAACAATACTATCTACCTAGAAAGGGCCTGAGGGTCCCATGAGTTAATCCACACAAAGTGATGAGAACCAAGCCAGGCTCCTTTGAGTACTCAGTAAATGTTAGCAGCCACAACTAAGGCACTGGGGCACTTCCACAAACTGTGAAGAACTTGGCCTGTAAGCAGGAGGTCACAAACCCTGGTGTGCAGGGACAGTCCACAGTCAGGCCTATGGTCTCAAAGTCACCATTAAGAGCAGTCTGTTTCCCTTTCACATGTGTCCTGGTCTGGAGAGCAAGTTACCGGGTCAAGAGACACAGATGCAAAGCATTTTACAAGAGGGGATAAGACAAAGGTGTCAAAAAGGGAGTTTGAGACACAGAGAGCAGCCTTCTGGTTGCCAAGGGGGAGGTGGGTAGGGGAGGGATGCATTGGGAATTCCGGGATTAGCAGATTCAAACTATTATGTACAGGATGGAAAAACAACAAGGTCCTTCTGTATAGCACAGGCGTGCTGAGTCGCTTCAGTCGTGTCCGACTCTTTGTGACCCCATGGACTGCAGCCCTCCAGGCTTCTCTGTCCATGGGATTCTCCAGGCATGGAGTGGGTTGCCATGCCCTCCTCCAGGGATCTTCGCGACCCAGGGATCGAACCCCCATCTCTTAAGTCTCCTGTACTGGCAAGTGGGTTCCTTACCACTAGCGCCACCTGGGAAGCTATAGTCAATATCCTGTGCTAAACCATAATGGAAAAGAATATGAAAAAGAATGCGTGTGTGTCTCTCTCTCTATATATATATGTACAACTGAGTCACTTTGCTATACAGCAGACATTAACACACATTGTAAATCAACCATAATTCAGTAAAATACATTTTTAAAACTCTTTTTTAAGGTCCTAAAGCAACAGCAGGGCTAGAGTTATCATTTATATTTTTGCTGTTATTGCTATTTTTTGTTTTTTTAAGCTTTGTTTATTCTTAAAAGATGGAAGGAAATAAGCAGAAAAGTAGAAAAGGAAAGGCTGCTGGAGGGGGCAAAGACGGGGGTCAGGGGGTGAGCTCGGATGGACAGTCTGACTCTGGAGGCCCGCGGGGAGGAAGGCAAGAGCCCAGCGCCCTCTCAGGCGCCAGGGGAGTGAGAGGAGGCGATGGAGCCGTGGGAACAGCTGCACTTTGCAAGTGAGACAGCTCTCTGTTGCACTCTTTTCCCATCTCTTCTTCTGTTTAAATTGAGGCATAGCTGGTTTAGAGCATCACGTTATTTTCAGGTCACAACACAGTGATTCGAAATTTTTTTTAGAGATTACACTCCATTTAAAGTTATTATAAACTATTGGCTCTATTCCCTGTGCAGGACAATGTCTTTGTAGCTTACTGATTTTATACATAGCAGTGTGTGCCTCCTCTTGCTCCTCTCCACACTGGGGACCACTAGTTTGTTTCTATGTATCTGTGAGTTTGTTTCTGTTTTGTTATACGTATTTGTTACATAGAAAAGAATGAAAGTGGCTTGACAGCAATACTCTGCCCAGAAAGGCCTCATCGCCCAGCGGCGGACTGGCACACAGAGCCAACGACCAGCATCAGGTGTGAACGGCTGGGAAGGGTTTGAGGCTCTTTCAAGGAAAAGACAGCTCCATGAAAATGGATGAAGAGCAGGAATTTCTTGTACTTCTGCCACCCGAGACTCAAGGCTGGGCTCTGGGTTTAAAAAGAACCAGCCAACCAGTGCTCTCGCACCAGCAAACCCACGTCCTCTCCCCACCTCGTACAAATACATGCCCCACACCAAGGATCGTTTTGCAACATAAAGCGACAGGTTCTAGACACTCAAAAAGAAAGGTGAGGTGAGGTGAAGTAGCTCAGCTGTGTCTGACTCTTTGCAACCCTGTGGACTGTAGCCTACCAGGCCCCTCTTGCCATGGGATTCTCCAGGCAAGAATACTGGAGTCGGTTGCCATTCCCTTCTCCAGGGGATTTTCCCCACCCAGGGATCAAACCCTGGTCTCCTGCATTCCAGGCAGACGCTTTACCCTCTGAGCCACCAGGGAAGACTCTCAAAAAGAGAGGGGACAGTTTTAATAACATTACTAAGATTTCCAGTCCTCTCTGCTGCCCCATCATTTCTTTCGAGCTTCTCCTGTTTACTTAAAAAAATATATTTTTTTATGCTTTTAATTGGAGGACAATTGCTTTACAGTAATATTCATTTCTGGTGTACTCCGTGAATCGGATCTCTGTATACATTATCCCCTCCCTCTCGAGCCTTCCACCCACCCCACCCCTCCAGGTCACGACCGAGCACCAAGCTGGCCTCCCTGTGTTATACACAGCAGCCTCCCGCTGGCTAGCTCATTTACACGTGCGTTTACACGTGGTAGTGTGAACATGTCCGTACGGTCTGTCCCAGCTGCTCCCCTCCGCCCTGCGTCCACAAGTTGGCTCTACCCCCACCTCTATTTCTGTCCTGCGAATAGGCTCATCAGTGCCATTTTTCTCGATTCCATATATATGCACTAATATACGGTATTTTTCTTTGACTTACTTCACTCTGCATGACAGTCTCGAGGTCTATTCACGTCACTACAAATGACCCAATTTCGTTCTTTTTTATGGTAGAGTAATATCCCACTGTATATATGTACTCCCGTTTACTTTTAACAAGGCATCGGTATAACGCTCCAGTTCTTTAACTATACAAAGCCTAGCCGTGGGAGGTGAAGCTAAGTGCCTCACTAAAGCTGCCGTGACACCGCGTGGATGACAGACCCGACCTTGCTGCTCCGGTGTGTCCAGCGTCTCCATCAGCGCTCCCAGGCTAGAAATGCAGACCCGGTGCTCTTTCCAAACAGACTACAGATGGTGCGGGCTGACTGGGAAACTGTGTTGTCAACAAGAGGCTTCCCCCGCCAACCCCGTTTTTTTTTTTTTTTTTGATGTGGACCATTTTAAAAGTCTTTATTGAATTTGTTACAATATTGCTCCTGTTTTCTGTTTTGGTTTTTTGGTCCCGGGGCATGTGGGAGCTTTGTTCCCTGACCAAGGATTGAACCCTCAGGCCCTGCTCTGGACAGTGAAGTCTTAACCACTGGACCCCCAGGGAAGTCCCAACAAGACTCATTTTGTAATTTAGCAAACTGGAGACTGGGCTGGCCCAGTGGGAAGAGTGGAAGATGGGGAGGCTGGGGAATTGGGACACATGCAGTGGCTCTGCCCCTACAGTCACAGGGCAGTGTTCTCACCGTGAGACACTTACGTGGCTGGGCTACCGTGTGAACTAACATATCAGCACAGGGAGGTCCCTGGCCTGTTCTCAGCACTCAATGCACGTGGGCAGCCTTCTGCTCCTCTTCTGGAAGATACCCACCTGGGACCATCAGATTATCTAATAAGAAGGCCAAGTGGGCTGAATAGATCAAGTGAGGTCCAGACTTCTTCTTTTCTTTCATCAGACTCTCTGGTTACAATCTAAACCTCAAGGTTTAAAGTCATTTTTAGGATATTGCATTTTCAATTTGCTGAGCTTCAAGCCATCAGAAACTGAGCCCCTATTGTATACAAAGCACCCTGCTGGTTAATGCGAATGGGGTGAGAGTTCAAAGAAGGGATAACAGCTGCATCTGAGATTTTAGTAAGAAAGAGTGGGCCAAGTGTTCAAATCTTGGGAGGCTAGAGGGATTTCTGGAGGATGTGGCATCTGAGCAGAGTTGTGACAGACAGGAAGGACTATAAATTTATACACATGAATGAATGTAAACTTGGGCTTCCCAGGTGGCGCTAGTTGTAAAGAATCTGCCTGCCAGTGCAGGAGACATAGTAGACGTGGGTTTGACCTCTGGATCGGGAAGATCCTCTGGACAAGGGCATGGCAACCCACTCCAGTATTCTTGCCCGGAAAATCCCAAGGACGTGGAGCCTGGCGGGCTACAGTGCATGGGGTTGCAAAGAGTCGGACTGACTGAAGAGACTTAGCATGCACACGTGTGTAAACTCATTTGATGCTTTCAGATAGCATTCTAACTTCTTAGACATTTTGTCTCTTTCACTGATAAGCACAAGCCACGTAAGAATTTATTTTTAATGAATTAAAAACATGGGTTAGACCTATGGTAAGAATACCACAAACAGAGATGGTACAGATGTGTTAATAAAACTCCTGATGTGTTAATAAAACTCCTGATCTGACACCAGCTTCTTGCTCTGATTAACTTGCAACTAGAAAGAAGTATTTATCTTGCTTTTCCTTTGATTATATTTGAGGGTAATCAAAGAAGTGACTTTCCTGGTGGCTCAGATGGTAAAGCGTCTGCCTACAATGTGGGAGACCCGGGTTCAATCCCTGGGTTGGGAAGATCTCCTGGAGAAGGAAATGGCAACCCACTCCAGTATTCTTGCCTGGAAAATCCCATGGATGGAGAAGCCTGGTAGGCTACATACAGTCCATGGGGTCGCAAAGAGTCAGATACGACTGAGCGACTTCACTTTCACTTTCAAAGAAGTGGTGGTTCAGACAGTAAAGAATCTGCCTGCAATGTAGGAGACCCCAGTTCGATCTCTGGATCAGGAAGATTCCCTGGAGAAGGCAATGGCAACTGACTCCAGTATTCTTGCCTGGAAAATCCCATGGACGGAGGAGCCGGGCGGGTTATAGTCCATGGGGTCGCAAAAAGTCAGACACAAGTGAGTGACTTTCACCTCACTTCAAAGAAGTCCAGATGATGAAGGAAAGCTCATTGCACAGAATTTCAGCCAATAAATGTGGAGGATGGTAGAAAAGCCACCGCTTTACCACTTCTAAGGAAATATTGGACGAGGCAAGGATCAGTAATACAGAAAGCATCAGATGAAAGGCTGAGGGGGATACTGACGATGCAGGGATCTAGCTGCCGAACCTGAACTTCCTGAACCATCCTGGCGTCACTAGCACTCGGTCATCCACATACTGTGAGTATCGGACGTGAAGGCAACACGCCGCCTATGGAGTTTACTTCCCCAAACGTCTAACCTGAATCTGGTCAAAGCTCTGGGGTCAACTTCCATTTGCAGCAAAGACATGGGACTGGGGAATAAACTCAATGATGCCACAAGGGCTTCCTGAATGTGGGATGGTTAATGAGCAGCTGACCTGGTTTCTGCATCAAGTCACTGACTTGAAGCGAATGGGAGGCCAGGGAGAGGGTGGATGGTTCTCAATTAAGACAAGTAGGACTCGACCCTGGTTTGTATTCTGATGGAATAGGTCACGTAAAATGACACTTGTGAGACAATCAGAGAGATGGGATAAGAGATGGGTATCCAATGACACTGGGGAATTATCGTTTGCTTTGTTACTGTTTATGGAAAAAAATTTTTTTTAAATAGATGGGCACTGAAGTACGTACGGGTGAAATGACATGATACTTGACATGGGCTTTAAAACTTCCCATCACTTGGGACTTCCCCAGTTGTTCCAGTGGCTAAGACTCCATGCTGCCAATGCAGGGGTCCTGGGTTTCATCCCTGGTTGAGAAGCCAGATCTCACATGCTGCAACTAAAGATCTGGCAGGCCGCAACAAAAACTGAAGATCCCACGTGCTGCAACTAAGCCCTGGCACAGGCAAAATCTTGATAAATACAAATCTGGATAATGGGTACATTTGGAAATTCATTCATTCTAATGCTTTCTATCCTTAAGTTTGACAACGTCACTTTTTTTTAAAGCTCCTGATGTGGATCTGTGGTAATACTGAATTTACTTTCCTACATACATTTCATTGCTTGCAATGCATGAGACACGGGTTCAGTTCCTGGGCTAGGAAGATCCCGGGAGAAGGGAATGGCAACCAGCTCCAGTATTCTTGCTTGGGTAATCTCATGGACAGAGGAGCCTGGAGTGCTTCAGTCCATGGGGTCGCAAGAGTTGGACATGACTTAGAGATTAAACCACCATCATACATTTCCTTTCCCATGTAAAGATATATGACTTTGAACCAACATTCATTCAGATGTTCATGAGTGAAAAGGACATTCAGAAGAGCTTTCCTGTAGAAAGTCTTCACACACAAGTATCCCCAAGTGTGATCTCAGCACCATAAAAACTGTCATCACCTGGCTGCTTGTTAGGCATGCAAAAACCTTCAATGAATTCTTGAGCCTGACCCAAGACGCACTGAAGCTCTGTGGTGGGACCAGCAAGGTGCGTCTCAAGGGAACTGATGCAGGCTCCAGTTTGAGAACCACTGCTACAACACATCTCATCTTAGGAGATGCCTATTCCTGAAGGAGGGGGCTGGCCAGGAGGCTCAGCGGTAAAGAATCCGCCTGCCAATGCAGGAGACACAGGTTCAATCCCTGGGCCAGGAAGATCCCCTGGAGAGAGGAAATGGCAACCCACGCCAGTATTTCTGCCTGGGAAACCTCATGGACAAGAGTCTGGCGGCTACAGTTCATGCAGTCCCAAAGAGCTAGACACGACTGAGCGACAAACAGGATCCTTGAAGGAAACCTGGAAAAGCTTTAATATTTAGGTACTACATTTGGTGGTGGCGGGAACCCAACTTAGAGATAATTTTATAGTCTGAAAATGTTCTAATATTTTGCATGAAAGGGCAAAAAATATTTCAAAACACTGCTGTCCATTATTCTACATTCCTGGCTATTGAAATTTTAAAAAGAATTTACATGACACTTTGTTTACAAAATAAGTTACTTATCATCACGGCACATCTGTGCACGATGTGGGTATTTCATGCTGTGATGACCCTTCATACAGATGGCCAGCCAGTATTTGCCAGCCAAGAACTAGATGGAACAGTCTGTCTTTCAGAAGCAGTTAAGTAAGTTAGCTCAGAGGGCTATGGTGTAAACACTGGCCCAGGGTCATGGTTCCAAACCCCAGTTAGATAAGAGAGCATTAGGTCATCATGTAGCGCTGACTATAGGCCTCGCATCTAAACAGCACCCTTTTCAGGAGGAGTCCTGTCCACCAGGCTATGGAGAGTGGGGCATGGAAATCCAAGGCAAAGACAACAGCCGAGTTCAATGGGAGGGCCACACGGTTACTTCAACAGATCCGCTGTATCTGGTATTAAAAATAAATAAATAAAAAGCTGCCCATGAAAAACAGACTTATTCCATGGTCAAGAGGAGTATGGATTTCACCCAGGGATTCGTGAGTCATCTGAGCATTCACAGAAACCTTACCAGCAAACGTGCTTTCCTGATCCAGTCCGGTGGTTCACCCACATCAGAAGCACCTGGAAGATTTGCTCTAAACAGCCTCCTGGGCCAGAGTCCGAGTTTCTGATCCTGTAGGGCAGTGGTTCCCAACTTTTCTTGGCCGGTTTCATGGAAGATGGTTTTTTCACACACGTGTGGGAGGGAGGGGTGGTTTCAGGATGATTCAAGTGCATGACATTTATTGTGTACTTTATTTCTAATCTAATGCCGCCGCTGATCTGATGGGAGGTACTGGTCCACAGCCTGGAGGTTGGGGATCCCTGCTGCAGGAGGGTATGCACATCTAACAGCATCAGGGGATGCTGATATTGCTGGTTTGGGGACCACACTTTGAGAACGACTATCTAGACTTGATCCTGCACTTGCATTCCATCTGATCTATTCCTTTTAATGGTAAGTTAGCTCCTTATCAGCAGAGACTATGAAACTAAGAGTCTACGGAACTAAGTACTGGGTTGGAAAACCAACCATGACACATCAAGCAGGTGAGGAGGGCCTAGATTTGAACTGCAAATGTTCTTTAAGCATGCCAGGCTGAGCACTGGGCTGGCAGCCCGGCCTTGGTCATATCCTCAAAAGCTGACACTGGGGGATTCGCTGGTGGTCCAGTGGTTAAGAATCCACCTGCCAACACAAGAGACACGGGTTCGATCCCTGTTCACAAAAGACTTCATGTGCTTTGGGACACTAAGTCTATGAGACAAAACTCCTGAAGCCTGTGCTCCGCAACAAGAGAAGCCACCACAGTGACAAGTCCATGTACCGCAACTAGAGAAAAGCTCCCATCTGCTGCAACTAGAGAAAGCCCACACGCAACAATAAGAAAAAGCCCACATGCAGCACAGCCAAAAAAAAATAAAAAAAAAAATTTTTTTTTAAAGCTGATACTGTATTCCACAGCCCTTTCTCAGGTGAGCTCCACAGGAACAACAGAGGAGACTTGGGTGCATGGGTGTGTGCACGCGAGTGCTCCAAGGCCAGTATCTCCACCCACGAGAAGGGTCCCTGTCACTCTCGACTCCTCGCTCTGCAGTCCCACCTTACCTGCCAGCTGCCCTTCCCACGCTGGATGTCAGTTGTTCACCTGTATGGAAATGACAGCTGCTTGTCACGGTCTCCGTGAGCGGCCTCTCTCGCCGCGGTAACTAGCATGCCATTTCCAAAGCTGTCATTCTCTGGTGTCAGCACAACCCACTGTTCAAAGATTTGCTCTGACACGACCCAGGCAGCGCTGTGACTGTTATTGCCGCCGACTCCTCTGGGCTTCGACACCGATGGCAGCTGCTCGGCACCCAAGGTTTGTTTCACCCAATTATTTGTTTGTCACTTGGAAGCCCGGGATGTCGAGCAGGTATTGGGGAGGTATTTTTGGCCTGATGCACAGGCAGGAAGCATAATGAGGCCCTCAGGTGAAGGTCTATTTTGTCAGTTGGGTGGTAGGCTGATGTGCAGCTGCAGCCTGAGCAGCAATTAGGATATTTGAATAAGATAAGATACCTGGCAGGATGCTGAGCAGGCTCCGGAAAGTCGGCCTTAACTTTAAAAATGTGAAAAAACCCTCCAAGTAGGCAGTTTTCAAGTTTGTCCTGGAGCGAATACTGGAGGAGGCGGTGGTGGAGAGCTCTCTTTCCCCCACCGGGACGCCCTGAGAAGGCAAGGGCTGCAAGCAGGTAGCAGTCTGACCTGAAGGCGGGCGCTGTGGATGGAGGGGAGGAGGTCCCGGCCAAACAGGGGTCCTGGGTCATGCAGGGAAATATCAGTTGCCCCCCAGGAGTGGCACTGGGGCACCATCTTCTCACCAGTTCTCCCCAGCCTTCCTATTTAAGTCAGGGGTTTGTACTTTACACGCGGAACAGAAGCAAATTGACGTGATGTCTAACATCTTGGGGGCAAAGGCCATTAAATGGGGGCAATGCGGCCCCTACAGCCAACAGCAAAAACCAAACCTGCAGCCTCTAGTTTATGATTCCATAAGTGTCCCCGACTCAGTGGACGTGAATCTGAGCAAACTCCAGGAGACAGTGAAGGACAGGGAGCCTGGCGTGCTGCATGCGGTCCACGGGTGGCGAAGAGTCAGGACGTGGCTTAGCGACGGAACCACCACACAGAGCGCACAGCAGGAGCGCCCCCGCTACTGAGCCAGGAATCGGTTTCTAAAATGCTTGTTGGCACGTCTGTGACGTTCTTCCTTTCTATGGCCATCAATCTCAGGAAGTAAGGGTGACGGTCCAGACCAACCTAATCCTCGAAACAACACATGATGGATCTGGTCACCATAAAGTGAACCCGGCTCCTCCCTGAATCCACTCACGCCAAGACACTGGGACAATTGTTTCTTTAAAACAAACCTTTCCCCAACAGACAGAACAAGGCTGCTAAGAGAGCGAGAATCCAGCCAACAAGTGCGGCATTGGGAGAAGTGGGTATCACCACCACCGTTCAGCAAATGAAACGTAGGAAGGAAGACTGCTTCAGTCAAATGAGGCCTAGATTAGCTTTAGAAGAAGCAGAGCTGCGTGGTGCGTGGTCTGCTGACAGCCGAAAGCAGATGGCGAGGTGGTGACATTCCCTAGATGATGGAGAACGGTCCATCGAAGCCTCAATTTCAACTCACAGTTGGTAACATGAGTCACTCCATAGAAAAGGACGCCTCTTGCCAGCTTGTCTCCGGGTGGCTCCAAGGCAGGGCCTCGCTCTGCTATTGAACCCTCTGCTCTGCATCTCACCCACAGCAATCCAGGCTTTAGAACCGGTCTGTCATTCCACTTGTCAAGAAGTCAAGTACAAAGAAACCGGCACCTAGATTCTCCTACACTGGGGTTTTATAAACATTTACTAAGCAGATAAAACACCTCTTTAACACCAGTCTGATTGCAGACCTGCAGGGGAGGAGGACTCCACATTATTATTCTAATTCCGCAGAGAGGTTAATGCCTAACAGTTGGTGTTCAAACAGTACAGCCTCACACTCTCCTCTACCTTCCCCTGAGGCTGCAACCCTTCCTGCCTCTCAGGTGCTTCCAATAGAGATGGAACTTCCAGGAGAGAAAGAGGTTTCTGCAGCCCTGTTCTAGCTCCCAAGTTCAGGGCTGAAGTCATGGTACACGCCTCCCAAATGTAAGTGTCCACAGTCTCATTCACAACTCTCACAGGAAATCTGTGCCCTCTGCACAAGTTTCAGGCTCTAGAAGGACCTGCTGGTGTTCAGTCGCTCAGTTGTGTCCAAGTCTTTGAGACCCAATGGACTGCAGCATGCCAAGCTTTCCTGTGCTTCACCATCTCCCAGAGTTTGCTCAAACTCACGCCATCCAACCATCTCATCCTCTGTCGCCCCCTTCCCCTCCTGCCCTCAATCTTTCCCAGCATCAGGGTCTTTTCCAATGAGTTGGCTCTTCCCATCTGGTAGCCAAAGTATTGGAGCTTCAGCTTTAGCATCAGTCCTTCCAATGAATATTCAGGGTTGATTTCCTTTAGGATTGACTGGTATGATCTCCTTGCTGTCAAGGGACTCTCAAGAGTCTTCTCTAGCATCACAGTTTGAAAGCATTGATTCTTTGGTGCTCAGGCTTCTTTATGGTCCAAATCTCACATCTGTACATGACTACTGGAAAAACCACAGCTTTGACTATAAGGAACTCTGTTGGCAAAGTGATGTCTCTGCTTTTTAATGTGCTGTCTAGGTTTGTCATAGCTTTTCTTCAAAACAAGCAGCAAGCATCTAGAAGGACCCAGAATCCTCCAAAGCAAACTCTGACCTTCAAACCAGGATGGGATCTAGGAATCCACCCAGCTTTCTCAAGTTAACAACGGGAAAACCCAGTCCAAAAGAGTAATTTGCTCAAGCAGCCCAGCTCAGACTTGAGTCTGGATCTTCTAAAATTAAAAGCTGTAGTGCTCCCCACCACCGCCACGTAGTTTGCAAACCTGGCGAACATTTAAGCAGGAAAATCTAACTGAGGAAATGTGCAAAGAAGAAACCCTATTGATAGGTGATACACAGACCTTTACAATGCTCCCCCAAATCTATTCAATAGCTTGCTAAGTGTGCTGAGTCACTTCAGTTGTGTCTGACTCTTTGCAACCCTCCAGACTCCTTGGTCCATAGGTTCTCCAAGAATATGGGAGTGGGTTGCCACTTCCTTCTCTAGGGGACCCTTCGGACCCAGGGATCAAACACGCGTAGCCTGCACTGTCAGGAGGGTCCTTTACCACTAGGGCCGCCTGGGAAGCAAATCGATTTTTACACTGGAAAGCTCAAAGGGGCAGGTTTTAGTTTCACAGTGAGCACAAGCTGGCACATCTGTGCCCAAGGAAAACCCTCTCTGAAAGGGTGACATCGTTTGCAGTGTGAGGGCTGGTCTGTTTCTGACTTGCTGACCCTTCCAGGGCCCACCTTGGATCAGCTTTCCCTCCTATGGAAGTCTTAAGCTTCTTTGCCATTAAGCTATTTCAAAAGTCTCTTTTCTTATTTTAAAATATGTTCAAACTCTCATGCTTCTGGCTATTATGTTTAATGTGATCTGTTCACAGCTTCATCTCCTGTGCCTGTTACACAGTCAGCGCTCAGTAACATCTGTTGAGTGAAAGAATTCAATATAGCCTCCATTTTCTGCCAATGGAATGAAAATTGACATCCTTCACTTCACAGGAGACAAATTCAACCTCAGAGGCAGACTCCTTGTCAAACCCAAGTCTGTGAATAAAGTTTATGGATGAAGAGGCCTTCAGAGATCGACCAGAGAAGTCCAGCAGCAGACAATCCACACTTGGAAGAATCAAAAGCTGATATAAAACAAAAGGAATTGTACGGTTCAGCTTTTGGTGAGAGGAGCTGTACCATGGAAAAAGCCTTTTCCGGCTGTAAACAGATAATGAGAAAATGATGTAGTCCTGGCTAAAATTAGGTTTCAGTGTTACTCTTCTGAGAGATGTGAGAGGTGATAGATAAGAGGGGGAAAATGTTTTCCAAGTGGCTTTTAAAGACATCCCAATATAACTGCCTCCCACATCAGCCTATTAACACGTACACTTGAGACATTTCCCTCTTCAAAAGGACTCTTAGAAAAAGCAATGATGTGCTCTCAGCCTCCTCCTCTGTAAGACAGGGTTTACGAGGGTCAGAGATGTGAGTGCCCACGGGGCATTACTCCTTATTAACAGGCGCCCCTCCCACCTCCACATGGATTTGGGCCTCGTGCTGATGTCATCAGTTGCTAGGGAAATGCCCCTGCTGGAAAATCCCAAGTTACTTCTAATAAAATCTGGCTGAAAAGGAACAACTGGTCCAATTACTGGCACGGGAATGGGCATGGAGAGTAGAAATATGGAGAAATTCATGTCTTATTAGAAGGGAAGGAAGTCAGAGATGTCTACAGCTGAGCCCGGCTACCATGTAGTTGCCATGATGCTTTTGTGGCAGCACCTGCTCAGATAGTGGTGGGCATCCTGGGTGAGGATGAAGATGTCGGTAAGACCCTCCAGTGTCAATGGGAAATTCCTACTAACTTCCAGGGAACACAGAATACCTTAGTATGGCATGGTGGGAAAAGTCCTAGAGACTTGTTTGGGCCAATGAGATGGCTGGGAACACCAGACAACACAACCAAGCTGAAACGTGAAAACACGTTCTATGATTCTGTCTCTATTTTTTCCCTTCTACCAAGATAACTACTCAGAGGCTGCTCCTCTGAGCTGGGTACCAGAAATAATGACAAGGGAGAACCACAGCTGGTCCGAAGCTGACACCTGATATGAGACTTTCGTTGGCCTAAGCTCTGCAGCATAACATGCCAAACAAAGCAGATAAACAGAGACCCTATTAAGTGATGGAGAAGGGTTGTTCTCTCCAGAACAACCATGCCAGTGCACTGGGTGCTGGATTCCTGGGCAGACTACTGGGCACTGGTAAAACGTTTATAAGAGAAAAGCACATGGAACATGGCAGCTCTACACCCTAAGCTGTTCTACTGAACAGAATTTTTTTTCGGCCATGTGGCTTTGCAGGATCTCAGTTTGCAACCAGGGACCAGGGATTGAACCTGGGCCCCAGCAGGGAAAAGCCCAGAATCCTAACTCCTGGGCCACCAAGGAACTCCTTGGATTCAACTCCTGGATTCAGTTAATGCTGAGAGATTTGCTCAAATGGAGAATTCTGCACATTATGGCCACAGTGGCCTGACAGAGCACCCCACTAAGGACTGGCCCCTCCCACTCCTACCCACAGGCTTCAGGAATTGGCAAGAAAGCGTTTCTAGGAGAGGAGCCAGAGGCATGGCCACGTACGGCCAGTTTCAGGCTTTAGAATGCATTTTCCCAGTAAGTCCAGGCACCCAGGTAATTGATGAAAGTCTAGTCTATGGATGGGAATTGGCTTGGGGGTGGCAGAGGGTATAGAATTTCTGAATTTGGACCCAGAATCTCCTTGGTGAAGTCATGAAGTGGGTCCTCAGTTGATTTCAATTGAGAACCACTGCTACTTTTTTAAAGCATACACAGGGCAAGTAGGTTACAGACTTCAGTGGCTGCCCCAGGCTACATCAAAGACAGCTGAGCAAAAAGTTCAGGCACCATGAAATTAATAAAATCCGTGTTGCACCCGCTCCACAACAGGTTCAGGAATAAACCAGTAAAAATTCGAAAGCCACAGAGATTATTTGAGTGGGAATCGATCATTTCTCCACTGAAAAATTCTGACATTTCCTTATACCGCATATTCACTGGATTCATAATTCACCCAAGTTGCTTCCTGAGACTGAGCATTGCTGGGCTTTCCAAGTAATTGAGACAAATTTTGTTTGTTAAATAAATTCCAGGCAAGAGCATATTTGACTTATGCACAAGGAAAGAATTCTTATGTAAGCTGCACAACAATGGAGTTTTATCTTATCTGAGGAACTTACTGCCGCTCGCCTGTGTGTGTTTTACTGCCAAAATAAAATAAATTGAATCAGCTCACACATGATAACATGCTCTTTCCTAACTCATACTAATTGCTTGGCTAATTGATGTTTGTTGAACTTTCTCCATTTCATTGAGTGATTAGGTACAAAGCTAACAGTTGACATCTGTAGGCGCTTAACTGGCGTCTGTAATTACTGTTAATGTTAAATAATTGTTAGTTAATTGGAGTGGTAACTGAGTGAATGGAATCCAGATTGTGAAGCAAAAAGAAACCTAGTTAAATAAACATACATTTTCAGAGAAAAACAACATTTTTCTGCAGTTGTCAGACACCAGAAATAATCCAGAGGCCATGGGATAGCCACGGGCTTCCTCCACGCAGGACACTCTCCAGGCCCGGGCTGACCCCACGCACTTGAAAGCTATTACCAGCGAGGAGGCCCTTTGTCACTGAACGGTTCTCATTAAAGACTCTCCAGAACCAATTTGATGGGTTTTTTTTATGCCAAGAGTCTACTATGAGTGTAGATTATTTTCTGAGACAGGCGAATTTGACATCACTGCCTAAACAAAGCACTTAAATATGAATGGAATGAAAACTGATGCTGGTCAACATTCAAGTGTCTTTGCTAATATTGCCAAGTATGGAGAAAAGTCTTTCCAAGAACAGCGGGGATCAATCAATAAAGTAAGGGCAGAGCTTTTCAGTGGGCTCAAAAATAAACAGTAGCGTGTAATCAGCTGACTAAAAGAATGCTATCCCCTGCTCTGTTAGCCAGCGTATTAAAAAGCAGAGACATCATTTTGCTGACAAAGACCCTTCTAGTCAAAGCTCTGGTTTTTCCAGTAGTCATGTACTATATGAGAGTTGAACCATAAAGAAAGCTGAGCGCCTAAGAATTGATGCTTTTGAACTATGGTGCTGGAGAAGTCTCTTGAGCGCCCCTTGGACAGCAAGGAGATCAAACCAGTCAATCCTAAAAGAAATCAACCCTGAATATTCATTGGAAAGACTGAAGCTGAAGCTCCAATAGTTTCGCTAACCTGATGTGAAGAGCCGACTCAATGGAAAAGACCCTGATGCTGGGAAAGATTAAGGGCAGGAAGAGAAGGAGGTGACAGAGGATGAGATGGTTGGATGGCATCATCAACTCAATGGACATGAGTCTGAGCAAACTCAGGGAGATAGTGAAGGACAGGGAAGCCTGGCATGCTGCAGTCCATGGGGTTGCCAAGAGTTGGATACCACTTAGCAACGGAAAAACAACAATGCTCTGGTCCAGCTCAGAGGGGCACTCAAGATCTGGGAATCTGGTCTCCTTTTAATTTATTTGGGAAAATGGCACTGCTGTGAGAGTCCTACTCCAAAGACCTGTGCAAGATCAATTCAAATGCTCAGAATATCTTCCATCCCTGGCTCTGACATTCCAGTAACAGGATCCAACATGTACCCAGGATTCCTGACTATCTACATGCACAAGGTCAGCGACAGCTTAGGTACCACTTAATGGAAAATTATCTAGTGGGAAACACTTTCTGAAAACATGGAATATATTGAGACCCTTCCTGGTGGTTTCACACTAAGAATACAAGGTGTCTATTTTCAAGAAGTCTCAAGGAATAAATCTATACAACGATGTAATTCCGTATGTAAGAGTCTGGCTCCTATAGGAAGGTCAATTTCCATAACAAAAGGAGCTGATTGCATGTTCTCTGCAGTGTGGAGTAGGAAGGAAAACCCAACCACTCACAAGTCCTTTGTCTCCAATCAAGCACCAATTACCCTTCAATAGTATTTAATTTTCCCCATATCAGACATCTCTGTCTTCTAAAGACCCAAGAAAATGCTCTGAAACTCCAAAAAAAAAAGGTCCAGAGAAAGAAAAATAAAGAATGACTGACAGAGTTTCCCTTCTGTAGGATTTAAGACAAGACAAAAATGCGACTGATTTATAGAAGCTAAAATGAGCTCAGTTTATTCGTCTGCACGTGGGGAATGAGCTTTACACATCGTGTTCTTCTTACAATGAAACCCAGGACACTACAAGAAATTGTAAAATGGTCTCCATATGTTTATTATAATTAGATTTTAAACTCTACATTTTTTTTTTTTTAAAGAAAGCTACCCATACTCAATTGCACTGTTTTCACTTACACAGAAAGCCCAGAATTATTTCAGGGGAGGAGCCTTGGTGTTAACTCTTACCTTTACTTGTCACCAAACCAAAGAATTCCCCTTTCGTGTCTAAACTTGATGAGTGAAGTGAGATCACGGCCATGAAAAGATTTTATTAGGTCCTCACTTCCTGAGCCTCATTCGCAAGCGACATCTTTAGTAACTTTTTTCTCGCCTCATCTCAAATCTCAACCAATTTTTTAGCCTGGTTTTCCGTCTACGTTGGTGATAAAACCATATTGTCAAAGATACCAAAGGCCCTACTAAATCTAAAGGCTCCGACCTCATCTGTGTCCCATGGAGACCCTTCAGCACAAAATCGACCCCCAAGAAGAGGCCAGTGTATCCACTAGGAGGTCCGGTGAGGCCTGAGAAAGGCCAACCAGTCCTGGACAGGGAGATCAAGGTGGTTTCAGCACTGCGTCTGGTGCTCATCATGAGGAGCGAGTGCCCACCAGAGTCCCAGGGCCGACCTGGGGCAGGGGAGATGGGAGTCTGACCGAGGCGGGTGGGTGGCTGCTCCTCTGCCGTCCACATTTCAGTAGACAGGGGGTGCTCACTCACTGCAGAAGGTAGCACTAATCAGGGCCCTGAGCCCTTCCTGGATCGATCCCCACCCCAGCTCCTCAAGACAAGCACAGCTCTTTCATAGAGTGATGGGGTCAAATACACCTCCTGGTCCTGTCTCATCTCTGACTTGTCTCAGCTGCAGGACAGATCCTGGAAAAGAGGCAACTCAGGGCCTTTTCTCTGCCCCTAACCTAGACCATGGCCCCACCAGGGACACAGAGGGCCCCAGAGAGCCCCTGACTTTTGTCTTCTCCCTTCCACACATGGCTTCCCTTCTTTTCTTTCCTCCAGGAAGCTCCGCCTTGGAGCAACTTCAGAGTTTAAAAGAGATTAGTGATGGTGGCAGGATGGGCCTGTCCACTAAGAGCTCCCTCTCTGCATTTCTGCCTGTAGATCCAAGTGGCAAAATCCCCAAGAAGGAGAGCCTAGAGTAGGTGTGTGAGTGTGTTCTCAGTTGTGTCTGACTCTGCGACCTCATGGACTGTAGTGCGCCGGGCTCCTCTGTCCATGGAGTTTTCCGGGCGAGATAGTGGAGCAGGGTGCCATTTCCTCCTCCAGAGGATCTTCCCAGCCCAGGTGATCAAACCTGTGCCTGCTGTGTCTCCCGCATTGGCAGGAGGACTCTTCACCACTGTGCCACCTGGAAACCCGCCAGAATACGTAAAGAAGGGTCATAAATGCTGGCTGGACACACTGAATTGACTGATAAGTTCGATCCTTTTAAGGATAAGCAGTCCAGGATTTGGGGTACACGTTCTGTTGCTCCTGTAGCAGTTCAACCCACTAAATATGGACAAGAACTCAGTCTCTGTGTGTGTGTCTGTCTCATTGGGAAAATCAATTTTTTCTTTGGCAGATGGTTGAGTCACAAAGACAGAAGGATTCGTAAAATTCACATGAACATTCTGTAAACATCTGAACACATGAAGATTAAATACAGCAACCATGACCTTGATTAAAGTTACTATTTTTTTTTAAATGTCTCCAACCCTAAGCCTTGCACTTTGGAGGTTCATCTCCCCACACCTTTGGACAAGCTGAATTCTCACTGAGCACGTCATGTATACCTACAAGCATGTGCCGTTTGATTAATTTCTTTCAAAATGTGAAATAAAAGGCATCAGAAGGAAGTAATGATTTGGAACACCTAAACACCAAAATCTTACTAGTCCTCTATTAAATCGGATGGGCTCTACAACAGAGAGAATCAGAACAAGATCAAAGAGGCAGAGGGATAGGAAACCTTCGAGGTGCCTACTCTGTTTCAGCCCCTCCCCCTCACCAACTAATTGTCTTATCCCCACCAGACACATTGGCCCAGGACTCCGCTCTGCTATGATTGAAAAGTCTGACCTAAAGAGGTGAAACGATTTACTCCAGCTCACAAACAGACTGATGGGACTTGAGCCATGACCCCTGCGGCTTCAGTCAGAGCTACATCCCCCTGACCTCGGGGGGCCCAACATCAAAGCTGTGCCCCCACCAACCCCCCACCACAATCAGCTTGTGAGATTAGCACTGCCCTCCCACAGTGAAATTTTATGGACCAAATCTGCCTGCCACTGGGGCTCAGCAGCATAATCTCGCCAGCAGCTTAAAGCCACGCTTCTGGAAGGCCGGAGCCCAGTGGGGCTCCAGAGAGGGAGAGGTGGTGTGTGGCTTTAAACATCTGGAGGGGGGAGCACACACGTGTCAGCCGCCCTGCCCTCTTGTCAGACTGTTCAATAAGCCCAGGCTCTGAGGATTCTCCCAGTAGTGTTTGTTACCTGGTGTAAATTTGCCCTTTCTTACATGGCTTTTTATTGCTCTTGGCTAAGAATACTGGACAGAGTCAGGAGACCAGACTTGCAGGCGGGGCAGGCCGCTTTTGCAGAACTTGAACTTGATGCGCCTGAAGCTGACAGTTCCTTGAAGGCCTTGTCAACCATCCATCCGGTAAACACTGCCACCACCCGAGTGAAAAACAGACCCAAACCCACAGGCACATAGCAAGACTCCCTGCACCTGTCTTTTGGAACTTGTTTTCCTGAAATTTAGCAGTGTGAATACTAATCCCCTTAACAAAACTGCCCCCACACTTCCCTCCCTCCCCGCCCCACCCCCTGCTTCATCTCTTTCTCTCCAGGCAGGAGGGCGGGTGCTGGATACCAGGCCCTCTGTTTGGCACCACCTGGATTTGCGTTGATTCCTGCTCTTGTCATTCATGTTACCAACAGGAATTAGCATAAGGCATTAAGGGGAAACTCTGGAGGAGCCAAGAAAGGCCATTTTGATGGAAATAAGGGGCAAAGGAATAATCTGCCATCAACTAAAATGCTTATTTGTGTATGGTTTCCCAAGCAAAGCTTAGGGAAAAAAAAAATAAAAAAGCCTGTGTTGATTTTAGTGTACACAAAGAAACCTTAATCCTTTCAAGGCAACTAAATCACCCCAGAAAAGCAGCTCAGAAGAAAGGCACCCTGTCAGAAGGAGGACTATTCACAACCAAATAGATGCCACAAATCACACTCTGTAAGTAAACAAAAATAAGAATGTGGGAGACGTTCGACTGGAAAGAGGGCAGGGGTACGGGGTTGGGGGAGCAAGAGGGAAGACGCAGAGGGAAGGAGGTCATGCACGGCGGCTCTGCTCGCCACCCACCCCTCTTCCTGGGCCCCGAAGGGCGCTTTTCAGCCCCTTGAGGGCAGCCGGGCCACAATGTAGGCCCCCGAGCCAACTCTCAGGCCAGGGCTGTCTGATTCCAGAGAGGGGACACACATTCCAGAGCTTTCCCAGCAAGCTGGCAAAAGACAGACACAGTCACGTGGGCTGCGGGGGTCCTGCGGAAGGGGGTGGGGCTGGTGTCACTGAAACAGAGCACCTCCTTTTGAGGACCTCAGGTCCGCCTTAGGGTCCTCCTCCTCCTGTCTTACAGGGACCCACGACCATCTACCATCCTCTTCCCTTGTCAAAACGAGCAATAAACAATCGCACATTTTCCCATACGAGCCCTCTATACTATGAACTGCTAGGTACCTTCTTTTATTGGGCTTTTAGCATTATGGACAACAAATTTATACAAACTTTCAGTCCATCAAAATATACGATGAAATATAAAACTGGAATACTCCATTATGCAATAAAAAAAGATAAAATTCAATATGACAATAATTCTGGGAGTAACAGCAATCACATAAGCATGCACACCTCCAGGGAACGCTAAACATAATGTACTATTTAAAATTGCAGTTGGTTCGAATTCTAAAATAATCGGGGAGCTCAAAATAACTGCACTTTGGAATGTGTCTGACTAACCAGCTAGCAAAAACGCTAGCCAAGGCCACTGGAGAATGTGGACATGGTTTCAAATATCACTTCATGAAGGCCCATCCCTGTTTAAGCTAGCCAGTATCTTCCATGTAACACAGAAGGTAACCAGGACGGGAAGCATATATTCTGCATTTAGCAATTTCGATGCAAACGTCACGTTCTACAGTGGAGAGGAAGAGATCAAAGAGTTTATATAATTTATACCTTTCAAAGAATACATCTTTGCAAAAACCTGGTATTAGAAATTCCCTTAAATTTCATTATTTCCAACAATACTGCAACCAATGAAAACTGCCCAGAAACCTATTGGTAGTGATTTAAGATGAGTTTCCCCTTAATGTTCTGCAATATCGTTAGCCTCTCTCAGTCTCCACTGCGGTTTGGAAGAAATTAATGGAATAGCACGTATTTAAATTTTGCCCTCTTGCTCGTTTATTAACTTCACAGAAAGCCCATAGCAGAGTAAGGCTTGGTTTATGACCATAATCCTGTGAATACTAAACATGTACTGATTATTAGAGTCTGCAGTACAAACCAGCTATTTATCGTTCTCCAACTGCTGGGTAGTTGATAACTAACAATAAAGTTAAGGCATCTTGAGAATGATTATTCTCCATGATCACTTCCTACATTAAATGAGAGTCACAGAGATGTAGTCATTTCTTAGGCAGATCAATTTAAATAAGGGTTCAATGTGCTCTTTTACAATACACTGTTTTGGGATACATCATGAAAGCACAGATTCTGTCTCAAGCAAAAATACAAATTATAAACTGGAGCTCCAGAATGGTAAGGGGTGACCATTGTTCTTTCTGCTTTCTTTCGTTCAAGGCAAAGACAACAAAACAAATAGGAAAATAAAAGCTACTGCTCAGATTTAAGGGTTCTTACCTTTGTTTACAATAACAGTATTGAAGAGTTTTTCAGAGCTGGCATCTGAGGCCTGCAACACAAGAAGCGGAGGGGAAAGCGTTATCACTGTCATGAATACTGTCGTCACTATCTTCATTACTATTATCTTAAATCAGTTTACTCCATTTTTGAAAGGCCTGAAAAGGAAAGTAGTAATTTCCCCCAGTCCTCCATAAGGTGGTGCTGGTTGACTGCATGAGGCAGACCTGCAGTGCAGCTATTTGCTAAGGGGGAAAAAAATCTGATTTAAAAAATGTGTCCTTATTAGACATATTATCTGTGCAAAACATATTTCTATGAGATGATACACAAAGTAATTCAGCTCATTCACATAATGATTTTGCAATTTCATTGACAGATCATCATTTTGGAAATGGTACTTTTTTCCATATTTGCAGACATGCCTGTTTTTCAATTTTCTCTCAGAAACCAGAGATGTCTATTATTTAACACTAAGCCTCTCCTCACTAAAAAGTGTTGTCCAGCACTCTCTGAAATTCGTTTTTAAAGATTTATCTGATGACCCCGAGGTCCCTGTCCCCTGTGGTAACCAGGACGACCTTGGTGTTGAAATGAAACCCAGCCGACCTGCCCAATACGCCGACACTATATACACTGTCAGCATTATTTCCTTTCCATTTTCTAGAAATCCTGTCTGCTAATTATTACAGTGGCTCCAGGAAAGTGAAATAAGCCTGTTAGACAGCAAGAGTAAAGCCAGTTTAAATTATACACTAATGTTCTGGAAAATCAACATAAGGTCGGTTTGGAGGAAAATGCTATAATGTATCAGAAGCACTGTACTTCTACAATTTGAAAAATTAAAAAAACAAAAACAAAAATTAAGCAGCTCCATCATGGGATAATTAGATAATGTATCTACATTTAAAGTTATAATCGTTATATTTATGCTATTTTTGCTACCCAACCCTTGTAAGAAATCACTGATTTTCACACTTTACACACAGAGATGCATGTTTTGACAAAGCAAAGCATAGAATGGTGAATAAATCTAGAGAAAATATAAGAGAAGGGGAGAATCTGAAATACAACATATTCAGACTCTGGAGCTGGCTTTTGGGGACAAAGAAGATACTCAATGTAGTCTTTTTGTGCTATGTTGACAAAGATGAGACATTCCTGTGTGATCCTTATGTCTGAAGCGAACAAGTTCTAGTTCTCAATGTAAGTGATACAGAAAGACATAAAATATTGTTACTATGACTATTTCCCCCTTTATTTTAATTCTAATCTTCCTACTGTAAGGGTGGTTCTGAAGATTAATAGATCAAGAAAAAATGAATGTACGTGCAAAACAAGTGCTGAACTACATACACTTATACATAAGCAGTTTAAAATAAAATAAATCCTAGATAGATGCTTCCTTTTATTTTGCATGAATAAAACATATGCCAAGGGCCTTCTTGCCATTTTAAATTAAATTGCATATCATAATAGCTTTTCATAAAAATAAAATGCCAAAAAAGTGTTGCATGGAGGAGGAAACAAGCTATGCATGAAACAAATCAAGAATACTGAGGTATAGAAGCAAATATCACAGAAACAGTGTTTTCCTTATTGTAACATTTAGTGAGATTTCTAGGAAAATGAGTTTCCCAGCTAAAAACTTGGAGCAAAGAGCATTTCACCATTACTTGATGAAAAAGTGTCTCTTCAAATTAGGATGGCTATGTTAAATTCATGGCTTACACTACAGCTGATATTTTTAAAAGGAAAAAAGGGAGAGGCTGTTAATTAAGTCAGTTTGCCAAAATGTAATAACCCTTGCAGATTTGAGGACTACCTATTAAAATGAGTCTCACTGGGCCAAAGCACCACAGAAACAAAGTATTGTATCATCAACGCAAAAAACACCCGGTAAGGAGAGCAGGCTCCTGATCCAGCTTTTATTTGCACTTGGTGTGTATGTTAGAAAAGAAGGGAGAGATCAAACAGGACAGAAGAAGCTGGAGGTAAAGAGGCCCTTTGGCTGGCTTGCACACCCTCCTTGGGGGCTGCTACCCTCGCGTCACCTCCACACCATATTCTCAAGTAGCCAGTTTAGTGATCCTTATGGCTGAAGTGAACTTAGATGATGTGATTATTATGATGCCATCCAGTAAGTTATTAAGGAAATGAGTCTGACAGGATACTCCGAACGACTTAGGAGTAATGTTCTCTAATAAAAGCTTCTCCAGCCCTTTAATTTTCTGAAACATGTCACAGAGCCCTTTTGCAATTGGGGAGGGTGGGGGTGGGTGTCTCAGAAAGGCCTCCGTGGAAAAACACCCCAAACAAACTGAGTGTAAGGGGACTTCAGCTAATCAGAAAAATGATCTGGAGCCCTTTTTCTCCCATCCAGGTGGTTACAACTATGGCGGACCACAGTCCTGAAAAGTCAGAAAAGAGCTTCTCCGCCAAAGTCTTACGCAGGAACTACAAGGAAATGCTTTGCTTTTTTCTCCATGAACTTTCAAATTTGACTTGCGCTCGAAAACGTTTCTGCAAATTTGTGGTTTCTGGGATCTTAATCTTAGTTTTCTTTTTCATTGTTTTTAAGGGAAAAGTCTGCAGTTCTTTATATTACCTGGACCTTTTTCCTGATTTTTTTTTTTTTTAAATCAGGGACGACTAATGGAAACCTGGTGAGCCAAGAGTTAGCTGGCGAGCACAGCTTTTGCGTCTCTCCTCTCTTAACACGGGGGCATCTTTACATACTAAAGATCTTTAGATTTCGCTCGCCATTTCGCTTCATCCGCCTCACTCGGTTTTGGACAGCCACGGCGTTGTAGCCGCTTTATCTAAAAATGATAGAAAAAAAAAAACCAAAGCTCTCTTTTGACTGCTTTTTATTTGGGGGAGGGGGATGGAAATAGATTAAGAAAAAAACACACTGAAAAATGACTCGACGCTGTACCTGGTGTTTAAAGAAAAGTTAAACTAGTGAAACAGATTGAAGAAAAGAACAGAGAATGAGGAAAACGAATAAGCCTTCCGAGTAGACAAGGGTGGGACGCGGCCGCTCCGGTTCGAGGTCCACCTTAATTCCCTTCGGCCTCGGATCTCGGGGCCGGGCCCCAGCACCCACAACACCCACAACGCAACGAGGAGGGGATCGCCAACAAGAAGAGAGAAACATCCTCGAAACTTAAAAGCGAGTTCTTTGCCCAATTGCGGTGATCCCGAGCCCAGATCTCCTTTCGCTTCCCTTGGCACCGCGTGCGGGCCAGGATCTCGACCTCGACGCGGGGAAGCGCTACCCGGGGAACCGGCTGCGAGCGCAGCGCCTAGGTCTCCAGCCAGAGCGGGCGCTGGCCCGGCCCCAGCCGGAGGCAGGCGGAGCCCCTCGGGGCGGGTGGCGCCAGGGCGGCTCGTGTCCCCGGGCACCACGGCGCAGCTCCGGCCGCCCGAGCCCGGAGGGCCAGGGGTGGAAAGTACAAAGGCGGGCGCCTGGGCCGCGGAAGGAGGGCAGGCGGGCAGCCGGGCAGGAGAGTAGGGGTTGGTGGCGGCGTGGGGTTCTGGTGCGCCAGACGCGAGGAGCCCGCCCGCCCCTGCCACCCCTGCCCGGCCGCCGCCAACAAAAGACCCCTGACTCCCTTCCGACCGCGGGCGCCGAGCGAGGCAGCCGCGCGCCTCCAGGGCTGCATTACCTGGTCGCCAAGGGTTAAGCGGTCCTGTCAGCCCCAAGTTCATGGTTTGGTTCCAAAGCAAGGCTCGCGGTGGGGGGGTCGTCACAGACCAGGGGGGAAATCAGCCAAACACGAAGAGAAAACGCCCAACTCCGACCGGGCTCGGTCCGCGCGGGTCTCAGCTTCTTTCTCGGCTTAAGTCTGGAAGCGGCTGCACGCCAACCAAATCCCAAAGAGCGGCGGCTCCGGGGCGGCCGAGCGCCCCCGCCGCGCGCACATCCAGCGCGGCCGAGGCCAGGCGGGCGGCCGGCAGGGAGTGCCCGGCCCGCGTTCGCGCAGCTGCCTCCCGGTTGCTGCTGCGGCGCGCGGGGCCGGCGGGGACTCAAGGGGCGTCCCAGGCGAGGCGGAGAGGAGCGGCCTGAGCCGCGGCCTCGGCGCGCGGAGCTAAGAGCGAGGCGGCGGCGGCGGCGACAGGACAAAGGAGACCATGTGCGGAGGGGAGGAGGGAGAGGGAGGAGGAGTGCGCGCGGCGGCGGCGGCGGCGGCTTCTCCCCGGCGGCCGCCTCGGGCTCCCCGACTGCCGCTCCCGCCTGTCTAGCCGCCCCGCGGGCCGACCGGTCCCGGTCCCGCCGCCGCCACCGCCGTCGCGGCGCTGGAGGAAACGCTCGGGGAGTCCTTATTCAGGGTCGATCTCTCCGGCGCGCGGCGCGGGCGGCGCTGCAGCGTTCGGGGCGCCGGACGGACTGCGCGGGGCCCGCGGCGACTCCCGGCCGGAGCTCGCGGGGAGACAGGCGGGAAGCGCCCGGGGCTGGCTCGGCTCCGGCCCGCGCTCCGCTCGCAGGCGCCTGCCTTTCCCGCCCGCTCGCCGCTCAAGTGAACTCCATCGGCGGCCGCCGCCGGCGCCGCGGGCTCCCTGGCTGGACGGGTGGCGGGTGGGGGCGGCGGCGGCGGCACGGGGGCCCCTGGCTCCGGACTTCGCTCCCCGACTGCGCCAAGCGCGCCTGCTCCAGACGCTCGCAGCTCTCGGAGCAGGACTTCCTCGGCGCGCGGAGCCCGAGCCGCCGGTGCCACCGCCCCTCCTCCGTCCCGCCCCGCGCGCCCCGCCCCTCGCCGCCCCTCCTCTCGGCCCGGCGCCGGGTCGGCCCCGCGGGGGCGCAGTCCCCGGGTGCGACATCGACAGCTGTCGCTGTTCCCCCCGCGGCTCGGGCCGAGGTCCCCACGGCCGCCTTCCCGGCGGGCGGGCGCGGCGGGAACTGCAACGCCCCGCGCCCTCCCCGCAGATGTCGCTTCCAATACTGAGCGCGGCTGGGGAAAGCCACTAGGCCCGCGGTCTAGGCCGGTCACGTCGGTAAAGAGCAGGCTCTCTGGGCGGTTCCGAGGGCTCCATGAGAAAGTGATGTGGGTAAACCGCATGACACACAGTAGGTGCTCAAGAGTATTAAGTCCATTGTTGAAAATGAGGGGGCGGGGGTGGTCAGAGTCTAGTATTAGTGAAAAAACAAAAAAAAGTCTTAATCCAACCTTATCTCCACCTGATCAAAGGCTGGGCTGCAGTTTGTTTGGTCTCAAAGGTAACAGTGCATGGCCTGGCGGTCCAAAAATCCCTACCCCACCGCCCACTTCAAATACACTGGCATTTACACCCTCCCCTGGACAAAAGCTTCCAGGTGGCTCAGTGGTAAAGAATCTGCCTGCCAATGCAGCAGATGCAGGTTCCATCCCTGGGCTGGGAAGATTCCCCCGGAGAAGGAAATGGCAACCCACTCCAGTGTTCTTGCCTGAGAATCCCCATGGCCAGAGGAGCCTGGGGGGCTACGTCCACAGGGGGCAAAGAGTAGACACAGCTGAACAAGTGAGAGCAACACATCAAGAAACGTGGAGAGGGTTTCTGCCAACAAATGCAGGGAAAGCAGTGCCACAGCCTAGCTGTCAGGGATGAACATTTATCAGCACTGTGTTCTCTAAGACCTGGGGCGGGGAGAGGGGCTGAATGACTGCAATCTCGGCCCCTGGTGGATTCCCCTGAGCAACACACTCCCACCAAAGCACCCGTGTGTCCAGTCTGGTGGGTCCCTGGGTAGGATTCTGGCCTTCTTTACTCACTGTCCCAATCAGAGTCCCCAAAAAGAGTACCAGCCCATACACAAGGGGTGAGGAGATCCTCTGCAAACACCTGGAGTTTTCATTCCACCCCAGCTGCTTGGCAGGGCTCCCTCCTTGGTGCACATGAAAATGGCTGAGATTTCCCAGCACAAGGCAGAAAGGCAAGCAAGGCTGAGGCTGCACCTGGGAGGAAGTTCCAGCGTGCATACAGGAGCCACGTGAGGGTGGGTGAGAGCGCAAGGGACGGGGCTGGGAGCGATGTACACATCATCCAAATGACACGGAGAGGGTTTCAAGCAGTCACGTCCATTTGAAGGAATGTTGAACTCCATCCCAACTTCACCTCTTTGAAGTTGAATACCCATCACTGTTTGATTTCACGGCACTCTTGAGAAACTTCTCAAGGGGAAAAAAGTGGGTACTTGCTGTGTGGCATTCCTTTTTCTCCCCCTTTAACTTCCAAATACAGTTAATTTTGGAAATAAGAGGCACTGTCTCTCTTGCTTCACAATGCCCCTCAAACCCAAATGGTAGCACTGTGTGGTGTTTTTTTCTTAAAAGATAGATCATAGAGATTTTTCTCTACCCTGACTCCCAGAGTAATCAGAAGGGAAGATGTCTCCAAAGGTGTGAGTCTGGAGTTGACTATTCCAATTGCTTGTAAGATGCGTCAAAAACTAGCTGAAGCCCTCAAGCCAGAGGGTATTCATTCTGAAGCTGTGGGTAAAATACCAAGATAGTTCAAAGGCAAACATTAAATTTTCAAGAAAAGACATTTAAATGTTGTTTTTTTTTGGGGGGGGGAGGGGGGTAGCAACCAAAATGGGACTGTTTTCCTGCCTTGCTCGCTAATAAAATCAACATTATGGGGAAGAAAAGGCCTCAGCTCCCCTACAGGGTAAACTGAGGCACACAAACAGCACCGGGCAACTTTGCCGACCAACTCAAACCACCACTTAGCCCTGTATGGATCTGGTCAGAGATCTGACTTGCAAGATTTATTATGTTTTTCCCTTAGCTTTCTTTATTGGAATTTTAATCTACAGATTACAAAGCCAAAGGCTGGCAGCTACCCTGTCTGTTATATTTAGAAGGTTTAAGGCGCTGAGCACTAATGACTTAATGTCACCTTCAACCTTTGAACCAGATTTAAGAAGGGCAAGTCTCACAAAGGGGAGTCCCTGACTAGAAGCAGATAGTAAGGTTATGGATTCAATGGTCTTTCTGGGATTAGATTATTTCAGAAACAATGACATTTTTTTTTTTCTTGGTTATGCCACGCGGCTTGTAGGATCTTAGTTCCCCAAGGAGGGATTCAACCCGGGCTACAGCAGTGAAAGCCTGGCATCCTAACCAATAGGCCACCAGGGAATTCCCAACAAGTTTATTATACAACCAGAAATCTTAGGAAGCCACCTCCCTGGTGGCTGAGATGGTAAAGAATCTGCCTGCAATGCAGGGGACCTGGGTTCAATCCCTGGGTTGGGAAGATCCCCTGGAGAAGGGAATGGCTACCCACACAGGTATTCTTGCCTAGAGAATTCCATGGACAGAGAAGCCTGGAGGGCTACAGTCCATGGGGACAAAAAGGGTCAAACATGACTGGTTTAGAGCGACTAAACCACAACACACATACACAAATCTTAGGCAAGTCTATGATTAATCAGTAAAAAAATTTTTACAAGCTAAATTGAAATATGGAGACTTCCTCACGAATTCTCAAACTATATGTAAAGACAAACTAGGAAGTTCTTCTAAATCATCCTAAAATGGCAGTATTAAAGCTTAAAATATGAAATTTGATTCAACTTGTATCACAAACTACCAGACTGAGACTAAACATTTTTTGATAAGGTATTTCTTATAAATTCTGGTTTTCTGTCAAGTACCTTATATAGAAAAAGTGCATTAATTTCGAGGTGTTCTCCCTCACAAATATAACTTCAGTCACTCCCTAAAAGAACACATGCTGGGTGATTCTTGGGGTGGTTTAAAGGAAGAGGAAGTCTTTACAAAAATTCCCTCCAGTTTTTGTATGTTAAATTATGTAGTTTGAAAAGACTAGGAAAGAGGAGTGATAACCTATGAGTTTTGTCTCCCAACTAGCCTTGGAAAAGATGTCACCCCACCTGACTTACTTCTGAGACTCCTAGAGACTTGATCTTTTTAAATTCTAAAGGTTTTCGAGTGTTAAAAATACAAGTTTCGACTTGTTCTTTGGGGAGAGGTTAAGAGCCAGCATCTGGCCTCCATCATGACCTTATCATTCCTGAGCCAGGAGACCCTGGGCAAAGCTTTTCTCTCTCCCAGCTCAGTTTCCTCACCTGTAAAATGAGGTGACAATACTATCGATGCTTTATAGGGCTGCTGTCAGTAACGGCCCCCAGCGCGCAGTACGCGGGATATACGTGTTGGCTGCAGTAATTAAACATGACATTCTTGGGGCTTCCGTGGTGGTAGAGAATCTGTCTGCCAATGCAGGAGATGTGGGATGGGTTTGATCTCTGATCCAGGAAGATCTCACATGCCTTGGAGCAACTAAGTCCATTCCGCACAACTATTGAGCCTGTGCTCTAGAGCTCGGGAGCCTCAACTACTGAGCCCACGTGCCTGGAGCCTGGGCTCTGCAACGAGAAGCCGCCACAATGAGAAGCCTGCACAGTGCAACTACAGGGCAGCCCCTGCTCACCGCAACTAGAGGAAACCTGCAGCCGAAAATAAATGAAACAAATATTTAAAAAACTTAATTCTCTCTACTTCAGAGACCAACAAAATCAGAGTATCTTCTGGTATGGCTGCAATGTCTGCGGCCCTGCCTTCTATGGAATTCCCTCAACGGGGATCACCACAGTCATGATGAAAAGAACAAGTGACGCCAATGCCCAGCAGTGGTGACAGTGGCTTGCACCATCTGTACTAGAGCAGAGAACCCCACCTTTACACAGGCTTTGCTGTCAATCGTTCCACTAGATGAGGCCTGAACCTGGCTACACATTACTGCATAGCCTGGGCCACACAATAAGGTGGGAGGGATGGGAATCACGTGGATCTTCCCAATGGATTATAAAGTCCAACCTTGGATCAAGCAAAATGTTTTCAGAGTTTGCAAGGCTCTAAGATGTGATCAACCTCCTAAGGGTAAGGGCATCAATTTCTTCAACTAGGAAATAGCAGGCATCCCAGTGATGTCATTTTGACACGTTAAACTGACATTTCCGGTTTAAACAGGCTCACAAACACAACACTGGAAAGCACCCAAACTCCAAATAAATAAACAAACAGGCCCAGCTTTCTCTCTAACCATATAAGTGGTTTCTTATTGGTGCAGAAGTGTGTTTTTTGGTTCTCATTCCTTTTCTCGGTGCAGGAGAACCACTACCTCAATTTGGTTTAGAACTCGATCGTACAAGGGCTGTCTCTGCATCTCCGTTCAGGCCAGTCACATAGAAGGGACAGACGTGTGTCTGGAGACAGGGGTCGAGGCTTTATTATCTGTCTGGGAGGGTTTAACGGGAACCCGTTCCCTGGGATCGGCCTTCTGTCTGAACCCACCTGGCTTCTTCCGGGTATATCTCAAGTCTTGGGATGTGTTCACATGCTGTGTGCCCCGCATGGTACTAGGAGACCCACCTCAGAAGAGGCATGATGGGAGAGGATGGCTGGCCGGCCAAGGTTTTCCCATCCTATTGCTGAGGCTGCAGGCACCTGACCAATCTCTGGGCACATGTTGAAGGGGAGGGGAACTCAGGGCAGAAGACAGACACTGAGAAGCCCAGAGGGACCTGCAGGTTGACTGCGGCGCCTGGGGCCTCCCTACCCATGGCTGGCGACCAACAGCCCTGGGTGGAGAACTGAGTCAACAGGTTGCTTGTCACCAGGAAGTGGGGAACCCCCTGGGAGCAAGCTTGTCCTGCTTCCTACCTCTGCAAATTCCTGACTTTTCAAGCGGTCCAGCCCAGACATGAAAACTCTTGCAGGGTCCCAGGAATTTCTCCCGTGCAGGCCAGTTCATTTTGCACTAGGGATCGTGCCCTCCTCCTCCAGTGATGCACAGCAAGTCAACCCTCTGTTGTTGCTCAGTCACTCAGTCATGTCCGACTCTTTGCGACCCCACAGGCTGCAGCACGCCAGGCTTCCCTGTCCTTCACCATCTCCCGTAGTTTGCGCAGACTCGTGTCCATTGAGCTGGTGATGGCATCCAACCATTCCATCCTTTGTCGCCCCCTTCTCGTCCTGCCCCCAATCCCTCCCAACCCTGGGTGGCCTCAGACGCCCCTGCTCTGCACCTCGCACCCGCTCTGAACAGGCCATCTCTAAATGGCAGCCTCATTACTCATCACTCTGAAAGGAGACTGCAGTAGCTCATGCTCTTACTGCTGTAAAGCAAGTCTCTACCATTACATGCCTGTGTTGCTACAATTGATCACGGTGCTGCAACAAGAGAGAAGTAAATAAACAGAACCGGGTTAGTTTATGATGCATACGATTGAGACGCAGGGGGGAATAAATATTTTCCGAGTGTAGAAGTCAAGAAAAAGAATTTTACTTTCAAACTTCACAGTGTACTATAAACTACAAAGGGGAAAAACTATAAGAAACCATAAAGTATCTCTTACCTAGCCACCAAATCTAAATTAAAGTATTAATATTCAGAAGCTGACAGTCCCACAAAGAAAGGCAATGAAAAAACAAACCACCCATTCAATCTCTGCTGGTGTCCCTCAGTGGGATCTTAACTTTTCACAGAAGGGCACAAGAGCAGGACGATGGGGGCCGTGCCTGCCTCGTGCCCACCTTGGTTTTTCTCCCTTCTCCATCGGACCATTCAGCACTGAGGGGTGTTTGTAGAGACCTGCATTCGCTATGGAGTTCATGTTCCCTGAGGCCAGTCAGTCACCCTGTCCTAGTTACATGCTCGAATCTCCAATACCCAGCTCCTCTCACTATATCCGCACAGAAATGGGAGTCGGGTGGGGGAACCAGTGAAAATTAAAATGAGAAATGTATACAAAATGTCTGTGTGAGCTAAGAGGCTGGGTAGAACAAAACGCGTAAATAAGTCAATGAAGATGACATCGAGGGAAGTCGTTTTACGCTGACAAGAAGATGCTTTTGGTGAGGCATGTTCTTTGGCTGTCTTTGCCTAAATTGTCCCAGATTCTGATTCTTAAGCAGGCTTACTGGATTTTATAATTTGTGGTTCCCTGGCCCGGGTGGTTAGGGGTGTGGGCTGGATGTTAGAAGGATGTTAAGTTTCAATCCAGTCTCGATTAAGATAGCTGGTTCATCTTGAGTTTGTGAGTTAGATTTTCCTAAGCCTCACTTTCCTCGTCTGTAAAATGGGGCTAGTAACAGACTTCAACCCTTATAGTATGTTGTTGAAAATCTTAAATAATAAACTATGAGGCAACTTGTGCTTTTTATATACAAGGAAGACAGGTTAAGAAGGCCTGTAAACTGGACGCAGCCATTTCCGTTTGGGGGCAACCGAGAGGTAGCTGGTCTAGTGGTTAAAAAGCACAGCTCCTGACGACAGAACTGCTGGGTTCAACTCCTGACTCCCCCTCCACTCCCGCTTATTAGGTTTTGACAGTGGACAGATGGCTCTACCTCTCTGTGCCTCAGTTTCTTCATCTGTAAAATAGGGCAGTAACAGCACATCCTAATATTACGGAAGCTGCTGTTGAAGGGGTGAACGAACTACTATGTGAAGGCATTTGGAGAAGTGCCCTGTCTTCACTGGCTACCAGCCATCGATGAGTAGGTATTAGTTTGGGGAAGACTGGCTGACAGTGGCCTCTCTCAGTTTCAAAAATGGAGGTGGTCAAGCGCCCACTCCTTTAGGGGGTAGGCTGGAGGCTGAGGGGAGGAGGACCGAGTTGGGGGAGACGGTCCCTCAGGACACAGTGCGCATCAGGGGCTGGACGGGAGGGGGCCCAGCAGGAAAGGTAGTCCCTGTGGTCACCACTAGGGGCGCAGCTGTCTGTGGGTTGGCAGGTGCCCTAAGTGGCCCTGCTAGAAAAGGCTGCCCTGGAAAATGGGGGTTGCTGGGGAACCAACCATGGTTTCCAGTTCTCTCTGCGAGAGGCATGTGACCCACTTTGGACTGAGTGAGCTTCCCCGAACTTCTAACAGGTCCAGAGAGAGCAAAGGGCCCTGAAGCCACCTGCAGTCGTCGGTCGCACACTTGAATGATTCACATGCATATCGCAATAGGAGCTCATGTGGCCTCCCCTGCCATGTGTACCATTAAACAAGTCACATCAGGCACATCATTAGAATCTCAGTTAAGTGTTGCACTGATGGGAAACTGTTTTTCTGTATCTGACTTGAGGACCTTCCTTTCTCGCTTCGGTGAGTCCCAGGAAAAGATTGTGGTTATACTAGGTCTGGGTCAGACTCAAAATGTGATTCTAATCCTCATTTCAGGGCCTTGAAATGAAAGGGAGGAAACCAACCAAGGAGCTAGTGAACCTGAGACCAGGGAAAGACAGAGGCCATAAATTATATACCCTGATGCTACTTACTGCTTCTAAAATTCAGTCTCTCAAAATATATGTTACAATATATTTTTCGAAAATGTACACAATTATTACATCATCTCCTCTGACATCAACCCTGTGAGGCCAACAGAGAAATGGCTCTCCTCCATATTTCAGATGAGGCAGTTGACACAGAGAGGGTAAGTATGCCCTTTGGAAGTGGAGAAGTCTGGACAACAGCAAGGTTTCAGCAGGTACGTCCAGCCCCTTCTCCTCTGTATCGGTGTCCACCGACCACACTGCTGGACGAATCTTGATTCTTTACTCCCTTGGCCAAACTTGGACTTCCACATACTCCCAGTGCCGAAATGACACTTCTAGATCTAACTCAAAATAAATTCTGATATCTAAAACCTACATACATTTCAAGATCCAAGGTCATGGTAAAGGTATTTGAGCTGTGTGAGTACTACTAAGATACATGAGTAGCTTACTTGCACAGGTTCTGTTGTTTGAATGATGACTTGCAACCCATATTAAGGTAATTTGCGAAAGAGACACGAGAAATCATGGCCGGTTGCACGTCGGTGATCTTTCCCTACAGCCACCTCTCTTTTCCTGGAAACGTGTTACCTGAAAGCATTAATACTCTCTAGGGTACTGGAAATTCTTTTCCTCTGTCTATACTCATGCACCTAGCAAAGCTCTTGCGCTTTCATTTTCGCTTCATTGTACAGTCTCCTGATGATCCAAATATTTACTTGCAGAAATTCTTGTTGGGTAAGAGTGGAACTTTTGCTTCTGCTGTTTCGGTGAGTCATACGGTTGCTGGGGTACTAGGTGGACAGCTACGATGTCAAAGAATCCCCTTGGTTTATCTTTCCTGAAAGCATTCTTATTGACCAATGTTTCTGACTTTTCCCCTTGTTCTGGTCTTGGTTTTCCTCCTTGTCGCTTCCACACCAACAGGATGGAGCAGGAAACTCTAACACAGCCATTCCAGGCACCTCCAACTCTGTGGCTTCATCAGTCAATGGGTGTACTCTGCAAATGGCCAACTGCTGTATAAACGCCAGTTGCTAAGATCATTCATGCCAGTTATGTTGGGTAAGGGCAAGCCCGCATGACTGTAAAGACCTGCTAGTGCCTCTCTGGTCCTGAACAATCTCCACTTACAGACTTTCACTGAAAATTAATTAAACCAGCACTTCTGCTCAAAACTCCAGTTTCTCTGGAAGGTTTCCTTAGGGATATATATTCGAGACAATGTCTGACAGGTTTCTTGGCTCATCTCTGAACACTGTTATTCCTTCAGGGGCATACATGCCCTTTGCGAGAATAAGCAGTAGCTTTGGAGAGCAAAGATTCAACCTCTTGAGGGCCAGGACTGTGCCCTTACCCACCCTACCATCATCATTCTTCTACACATCTTGGTACTCTCATGCCTTACATGTAACAGGTGGTCAATAAACAGTGTCAGAACAACACATGAGTGAGTGAAACGACTGCCAACTAAAACAGAAGAGAATGAAGACCCTGTTTCAAAAAGAAACTAAAAGATAAACTCCCTCCCACAAATTGCTGCCAGTCTAGGATTTCATAGAACATAGAAACCCACCATCATAAGGTGAGCGACAGAGCCCATTTAACTTCTCTTGAAAACTGAATACTCTCTCCATTCATCCCACCCTCTCCTTCCCCTCTGTGTTCACAAGTCTGTTCCCTATGTCTGAGTCTCCCCTGGTGCCCTGCAAATAGGTTCATCAGTACCATCTTTCTAGATTCCATGCAGCATGGAAACATACACTACCATATGCAAAACAGCCTGCCAGTGGGAATTTGCCGTATGACTCAGGGAGCTCAAACTGGTGCTCTAGGACAACCGAGAGGCGGGGATGGGGTGGGAGGTGGGAAGAAGGCTCAAGAGGGAGGGGACATATGTATACCCATGGCTGATTCATGTTGACGCATGGCAGAAACAACACAATATTGTAAAGCAATTATCCTTCAATTAGAAAAAAATAAAGAGAAACTTGATTTCTAATACCACACCGACCACTGAAGCTGCCATTCTCCCATGGAAGGTGGAGCTCAAGCTCTCTACCCCTGGAATCTAGGCTGGCTCTGTAACTGTTTGGACCAACAAAACGTGGAGGAAGTGATGCTCTGGAACTTCAGAGCTTGTTAAGGCAGTAAGAAAAACTTCTTCAGGTGTGAAGAAGATCTGGCAGCTTCTGTTTCTTTCCACTTAGAACCCAGACACCATGTTGTGAGGAAGCTCAAGCAGAGACACACAGGGCAGAATTCAAGCCAGGCAACCAAGGATTTAGGTGAGTGCCCAGCCAAAAGCCAGTAACAACCTGCCAGCCTCTCTGGAGTGGCTCCTCCAGCCCCAGCTGAGCTCGCCTCAGCTGATGCCACCTGCATCAGAGAGAAACTATCATGCCCAAACTGCAGAACTGTAAGCAAATAAGTCACTGTCGTGTTTTCAGCTCTTAATCTGTAGTTTGTTACAAAGCAATTGGTAATGGATATAACCATCTAAGTCAGCGCCAACGTTTAGAAAAAGGAAGATGAACACACGCCAGGATGAGACATGCCGTGAGCATCACCTTTGTGTTCTGGCCTCTGCAAGGGAATGGCCAGGACCTTGAACCCAGGCAAAGAGAGATAAATAGCAACTGAAAAATCCTAAAGTCAGAAAAACCACTGTCAAACCAAGGCAAAGTTTTCTATTTGATAAAGTGAAAGAAAACTTAACATGACAATGTTAATGAAAGAATAAATCTGATCTCTCCCTTTCCTTTCGGAGGCTGTGACTGTTTGCAAAACTAGAAAGTCTTTAGTAATCCCCGCTCTTATCTAAAACAGATTGCAGTTTTAAGCATGGCCTCGTGAAACTGCAGGTTCAAAGGAACCTGAAACCGCATTAGCATAAAATCTGGAATTCTCATTTCCACCAAATGCACAGCTGCCATCTGACAGCTCTGCTGTGATTTCAGTTTCAAATAGAAACTGAAAGTAGCTGAGGTGGCGTGGGCCACAGGCTCCGTGCTTTCCACACTGGCTCCCTCCCCACGCTCACACATTTGAGGGAGTCTCAGAGGTGCACCCAAAACCTTTGGTGATGAAGCAAACCCCCTGTGTGGCAACCCACCCGACAAGACTAATAGGGGAAAGCTCCAAAGCCAAGGACAGGCTTTTCAGTAAGGAGGGCTGGGGGTTGCCCATATATAATGAGTACTTGGCTAATATTATTAGAAGTGTTAAATATTTTTTAAGTAAATTCCCACCAAGCTGCTAGGACTGAGTGGGTAGGGGAGGCAGAGCACCCGTTCCCAGGTTCTGCATTATAAATGCCAAGAAACCCACACTCCACACGCTCACATTTAAATGCCAGCAGGTATGCTGCCTCGCTTTCATGATTCACTTAACACCCTCCCAGCTTTCTCCTGAGGCAATGACAACTCTAAGCAACTACATTTTAATTCTGGAAAACCCAAGCGGGGAGGGGGTTGGTTTGCCTGCTGCTGAAATACCATCACCTCTGGGATAAAAAGTTATACCTCTTTGTATGGGGGGGGGGGGGGGGGGAAGCAAGGTTGTTGGGGGGGGGGGGGGGGGGAAGCTCAGATGTGTCTGATTCCCATTCCCTTGAGGAATACACACGTTGTAAAAGGAGGTTCCTACCCACCGGTAGAGAGGGTGGATTTGCCCAGAGCATCCCAAACTTCCTCCTCTGATCCTCTGCACGAATTCAAGTGACAGCTGGCAGGGCCGCACGCGCAGCACATGAAAAGCTGGCTGCAGCCGCCCAGGGAGTGAGAGGTAAGGCCCCCGCCTCCTTCCCCACTTGCCTCCTGCTGCCCACCGGGTCCTCCATCCACCACGCCCCACTCCCAGCCATCTGCTCTGGAGCCAGGGTGTGGGTGTTAACATCCATCCTCACCAGGGCAAGTGATGGGGATGGGGCCCGTGTGCGGTCCAAGCATCCTGGGCCCAGAGGCTCATGGGAGATAAGGGGGGTAGTCCTTTAGCCGCTTGTTTCCACCCGGGTTTGCGCCTCCTTACAAGTTTCTCTACTGTTAGTGTACAACTTTTCATATTCTCCAGGAGGGAAAAAAAAAAAAATGTAGTGAGCATCTGGTATTTACACAGAATCTTAGAGGGAGTTGACGGATTTAATTACAAGTGTTAGTAAAACAGGAAAGTTGTAGCCAGGCTTTCAAATAGCCACTCGCCTACAAGGAACAAGACCTACCTTTGTGCTGCTGGTGAAGAATGCAATTTATTTTCCTAGCGATGAGTTTTCCTGGAGAGGGGGAGGCTGGTGAAAACACAGTTGCTGGCTGGTAGCTTTTACGTAAATTTACGATGTCCTTCTTATACAAAGATCAAGCCGCAAACAACATTCAACTTGGCTGTGTGCGCCAAGTTGCTTTTCCATCCCCACTGGTGGTGATGGATGGATTTTCTCTGTTCCTAGTGCTCACTGAGAGCCAACATCGTGTATTTATGAAATGACTGGTGGGCTTAAAGGTACAACATAAGGCCAGGAAAACGATTACAAATGACTAGCCTATGTGAGGATTAGAGAAATGAGCTGATCATCACTGGCAGCAGTCTTTGGTGAGTTTTAAAAACTGCTTGAGGGCCATTGTGGGTCATTACAGGTCAGGTGCTGAAATCCTGTGTACTGGATTAACAAAGTCAGGAGACTTGGGTGTTAGAACATGCCCATGGCACCTGGCTGCGGCTTTTAATGAGTCTGAACCTTCGGTTTACCAAAAAATGCATACAGGTTGGGATGGGAGGAATCATCATCTCCTCTCTCTCTCTCTCTCGCTCTTTTCCATATATAAGGTCTTGTGATTGTACTTGATCTAATGTCTAGATTATAAACAGAGAACAGTCTCTGTGCCAGAAAGCAGTATTTTCCTATTTTCTTGGCGGTTCCGTTATTAATTTCTAAGGAGGGCACACTGTTTGACATACCTTTTCTGGGGTGCCCCACTCTCTTGGAATTGCCTGATAGACCAGCAAAATGTCAGCAGTATGCTACGGTTTGCATTTCATCCTTCCAACTGGTAAAGTACCATTTAACTTTCTCATCAAAACAGTCGAGGCTCAAGTGGGCCTCCTGAGCTCTGTGCCTCTCTCACTTGGTACCTGGGCTCATTAAACCCGGCTTTTGTGTTTTAAAAGCAAAGCCAAAAGGGTTAATGTGTCATCATGCTCTCTTTAATCTGAAATCCACAGGGAAAGGACTTCAGAAAGGAAAAAAAGAAACCATATACCCTCTCCTTAACCTTCCCTCCCCGCCCCCGCCAGACACACACACTCACACACACACACACCAGAACACTGGATGACTGGAAGCTGGCCTTTGTCTTCCTCAGACCATTCTGAGCCAAGGCAATGTGCACACCACATTGGGAATCAATTTAATCATTTCTGACTTCTCAACAATCAAATGAAACAATAAATAGCCTGAACTGGGCTTGAAGGGGAAGAGGACCACATGTATTTCCTCTCAGGATTTTTCTTTTTTAAAAACATGAAAGTTTGGCTTGAAAAGAACTTATTGCACAGACACATGTGGCCTCAATAGGATAGATCTTTAACCGATGAGACAGATTCCAGATTCAGGCACACAGTATCAGGATTTAAGTCCTCAGAATCTGGTAATGGAAAGTTTGGGTCACACTGAGGGCTGTAGGATCCAGGGATAAGATTTAGTTTTGAATTAACCTCTTGGGCAGCCTGAGCTCTCCCCCTCAGAAGCACCATATGTCTCCAATTCTCTGTCGTTCCTTCTCTCCTGGCACTTCCCATTTGATAGACCAGAAAATTCCTGGCTTTAGACCACTTCCCTGAATATTTATCGCTGACTCTCACCCGAGAATTACTTAAAAAAAAAAAAAAAAAGAAGCTCTTTTAAAATAGTTCCTGACTTTTTATTTTGAAAAATCTCAAACTTATAGAAAAGATAAAAGGATGGTATGAATAATACCCAAGCCCCTTCATTTATATTGCTTGATTGGTAACATGTTACCACATCGATTTTATCTCCTGACACTCTTGAACTGTATTAAGACACACATGGGACTTCCCTGGTGGTCCAGTGGTTAAGACTCCGTGTTCCAATGCAAGGGGTGTGAATTTGATCCCTGGTTGGGGAGCTAATATTCCCCACATGATGTGCAGCCAAAAAAGGGGGAAAAAAAAAAAGATACCACTCTAAACCAATACTGACCATTCTCCCACTGAGAACAATCAGTAAATTAAAAATAAAGAAAGAAATTGCTTTGGACAAGATGAATTGCTTTGGACACGGTAAAAAACAGCCAGGCAGAGGGTCAGAAGTTCGGAACTGGAACACAACAGACCAGGGCTCAGAATAGGAGATTACGTGGTAGGTCCTCCACAAAGAGAGGAAGCGATATGATCACCAAGAGCAAACTATGGAATGGGAAGAAACAGAACTGAGGACAGGCAGACAGCCTCCATGCCTCCTGGGTCAGGGAGGGCCCATGTGGAAGGGAGATTCAAAGAACATCCCCCTGCAGAGCCAAGGAAGGGCCCGAGTCTCAGGATGGGGAGGGCGGACTCAAAAATGGCCCAGTGCTTTAGAGATTCTGGAGGACAAGGACTGAGGAAAGACAGATGGATAGAGGCAGGAAGTACAGACTGGTTTTGAGGAGTGTAAGGGAGAAGGGCTGGAAAGAAATAGAAAAGTGCACGTTTAGGCCATGAGTCTGTGTTCAGCTATCTGGACAGAGGGCTGAAGTCTGGCGTGCCACCCTTTAAAATACCGAGTGCAATTGCACACACCCTTGTGTACTACCTCTGTCTCCATGTACATATGCATCCCTGCGTGGGGAGATATGCAGACACACACATATGTATACAAATGATTTTCTATATGTATTTCATATCTATTTTTAATAAAGAGTCATTTACGCCAAATCAGTAGTAAACTAGCCACCCGTCGTAGAATACTTTACCTTCATAGGCCATTTTTGCCCATGAGATGTAAATGAAAGCATAAAGAGAAACTGTAACAGCAGTGCCGAAGCTTTAAAACATGGCTGCCGAGAAAACAATAAACAAGATGAAAAGATAACCCACAGAACTGGAGAAAACATTTGTAAATGACGTGACCGACAAGGGGATCAGTCTGCAAAATTTACAAACAGCTTATGATGCTTAACGGCATCGAAACAAACTACCCAATAGAAAAATGGGCAGAAGACCTAAACAGACATCTCTCCAAAGAAGACATACAGATGGCCAGTAGGCACATGAAAAGATGTTCAGCAGTGCTAATTATTAGAGAAAATGCAAATCAAAACTACAATGAGATATCATCTCACACCAGTCGGAATGGCCATCATCAAAAAACCCACAAACAGTAAATGCTGGAGAGGGTGTGGAGAGAAGGGAACCTTCTTACCCCATTGGTGGGAATGTAAATTGGTACAGCCACCATGGAGAAGAGTATGGAGGATCCCTGAAAAGCTTTAGAGCTACCATATGACCCTGCGATCCCACTCCTGGGCCTATACCCAGAGAAAAGCATGGTACATGCACCCCAGTTCACTGCAGCAATGTTTATAGTAGCAGAATCGTGGAAGCAACCTAAATGTCCATCAACAGAGGAATGGGTAAAGAAAATGTGGTACATTTATACGTGGAATATTACTCAGCCATTAAAAACAAGGAAATAATGCCATCTGCAGTAACACGGATGGAATTAGAGACTGTCATACTGAATGAAGCTAAGTCATACAGTGGAGAAAGAACATTGCATGGCATCCTTTATATGTGGAATCTAAAAAGAAATGATACAAATGAACTTACAAAACAGAAACAGACTCATGGTCTTAGAGAACCGAACTTACTTACAGTTGCTGGTGGGGAAGGATGGCAGAAGGCGGGGCGGGGGCAGGGGGAAAGGAGAGTTAGGGAGTCTGGGATGGACATGTACACACTGGTGTATTTAAAACAGATAACCAACAAGGACCTACTGTATAGCACAGGGAACTCTGCTCAACGTTATGTGGCAGCCAGCATGGGGGGCGGAGTTTTGGGGGAGAATGGATACATGTATATGTATGGCTGAGTCCCTTTGCTGTTCATCTGAAACTATCACAACATTGTTAATCAACTCTGGGTGTGTGTGTGCACACACACACACACTCAGTTGTGTCCAACTATTTGTGACCCCATGGATTCCCGGTTCCTCTGTCCATGGGATTTCCCAGGCAAGAATACTAGAGTGAGTTACCATTTCCTACTCCAGGGGAATCTTCCCAACCCAGGCATCAAACCTGTGCTCTCCTGCATTGGCAGGTGGGTTCTTTACTTTTGTGCCACGTGTTAATCAGCTATATCCCAATACAAAATAAAAAGCTAAAAACATCATGGCTGCACCTGCGTGGATACTCGCATGAAGAAGCTGGTCTCCATCCCTTCCCTGTAGCTCCTGCCCTCCGTCTCCTGGACGCTCACATTCAGGACGTGCCCTCTCAGGAGATGCCGCCCAGAAGCCAGCTGCTTTCTGTGGAGAGTGACTGGCCACATGGGCAGAGCCTGCGCAGGTGGCCTGGTGGGCAGACCGGACCAGCCCAGCTCTCCTGAGTCATCTGCACCCAGGCGCAGGATGTGTAAGTGAAGACATCTCACTCACACATTCTCGCTCTCAGAAACTCCGAGCCATCCAGACATCATGGAGCAGGGACAAGCCCTTCCTGCCTTGTCCTGTCCAAATTCCTGACGAGCTGAATCTGGGAGCGTAACAGGGCTTGGTTGTTTTCCACCACTAGGTTTGGGGGTAGAGAACCGGCACAAACTTGAGTGTGGGTTTCCTGCTTTGCTTTCGCCTTTCCCATAATCAGGCTGTTCATTTCAGATACTGCTTCCATGACTGGGTGGGGAGCGGGGGCAGAAGGGGGCTGGTTAACTGGAACCTTATTGGCAGCAGAGGTTACACCTGAGACGGGGCGAGATGCTTAAGAACGGGATGTGTGTGCACTCAGCTGCTTCAGTCGTGTCCGACTCTTTGTAACCCTATGGACCGTAACCTCGCCAGGTTCTTCTGTTCACGGGATTGTCTGGGCGAGAACACTGGAGTGGGTTGTGATCTATGCCCTCCTCCAAAGGATCTTCCCGACCCAGGGATCGAGCCTACATCTCCCATGTTTTCTGCATGGCAGGCAGATTCTTCACCGCTGAGCCACCAGAGAATTTCAAGAACTAGAAATTCCCAACTGGAATTGTGGGGCACAGGGGATGTATCAAGTCACATACCTGGAACTCTTTTAAGAGATTCCACAAGCTCAGAAAGAAAAAAAAAAAAAAAATCATGTACACACTGGTGTATTTAAAACAGATAACCAACAAGGACCTACTGTATAGCACAGGGAACTCTGCTCAACGTTATGTGGCAGCCAGCATGGGGGGCGGAGTTTTGGGGGAGAATGGATACATGTATATGTATGGCTGAGTCCCTTTGCTGTTCATCTGAAACTATCACAACATTGTTAATCAACTCTGGGTGTGTGTGTGCACACACACACACACTCAGTTGTGTCCAACTATTTGTGACCCCATGGATTCCCGGTTCCTCTGTCCATGGGATTTCCCAGGCAAGAATACTAGAGTGAGTTACCATTTCCTACTCCAGGGGAATCTTCCCAACCCAGGCATCAAACCTGTGCTCTCCTGCATTGGCAGGTGGGTTCTTTACTTTTGTGCCACGTGTTAATCAGCTATATCCCAATACAAAATAAAAAGCTAAAAACATCATGGCTGCACCTGCGTGGATACTCGCATGAAGAAGCTGGTCTCCATCCCTTCCCTGTAGCTCCTGCCCTCCGTCTCCTGGACGCTCACATTCAGGACGTGCCCTCTCAGGAGACGCCGCCCAGAAGCCAGCTGCTTTCTGTGGAGAGTGACTGGCCACATGGGCAGAGCCTGCGCAGGTGGCCTGGTGGGCAGACCGGACCAGCCCAGCTCTCCTGAGTCATCTGCACCCAGGCGCAGGATGTGTAAGTGAAGACATCTCACTCACACATTCTCGCTCTCAGAAACTCCGAGCCATCCAGACATCATGGAGCAGGGACAAGCCCTTCCTGCCTTGTCCTGTCCAAATTCCTGACGAGCTGAATCTGGGAGCGTAACAGGGCTTGGTTGTTTTCCACCACTAGGTTTGGGGGTAGAGAACCGGCACAAACTTGAGTGTGGGTTTCCTGCTTTGCTTTCGCCTTTCCCATAATCAGGCTGTTCATTTCAGATACTGCTTCCATGACTGGGTGGGGAGCGGGGGCAGAAGGGGGCTGGTTAACTGGAACCTTATTGGCAGCAGAGGTTACACCTGAGACGGGGCGAGATGCTTAAGAACGGGATGTGTGTGCACTCAGCTGCTTCAGTCATGTCCGACTCTTTGTAACCCTATGGACCGTAACCTCGCCAGGTTCTTCTGTTCACGGGATTGTCTGGGCGAGAACACTGGAGTGGGTTGCGATCTATGCCCTCCTCCAAGGGATCTTCCCGACCCAGGGATCGAGCCTACATCTCCCATGTTTTCTGCATGGCAGGCAGATTCTTCACCGCTGAGCCACCAGAGAATTTCAAGAACTAGAAATTCCCAACTGGAATTGTGGGGCACAGGGGATGTATCAAGTCACATACCTGGAACTCTTTTAAGAGATTCCACAAGCTCAGAAAGAAAAAAAAAAAAAAAATCACCAACACCAAAAAACTTGATAAATATTTTCCATAACAAAACACAATTGGTTGCAATGGGAGCCAGCTCTGTTCCTCATTAGTTACCCTTCACTTGTCAGACAAGCTCCATATCTCACTGAAATCCACGGTGGATTCTTTATAGTTGGCTGGGAAATGTGACCATACATTTCCTTTATACCGCATGCTTTCTTGAGCCTGCTTTTAAATCTAGAGTGCATGCTTTGCTCCCCTTTCCTATGGGAGAAGGATCTTCAGCTTCCAATGAGAGGTAAAAGCAGGTTATGGCGGCCGCTTCTGAAGGGGCTGCTCGCAGAGCAGGTGGGGAAGGCCAGGCTGCCATTATCAGTGGCTACCAGGTACCCCGGGATCAAGTCAGGTGATAAAACACTTGGCTGACACCAGAAAAAAGAATCATCACTCCTTCTCCTCTACCCCTCCCTAACTCCCTCTTCTTTTTTTTTTTAAAGGAGGCTTTTTAGCCTCATTAAATGAAACCTTATCTCTGAAAGACTGCAATCCTCAGCAAATGACAACTGCGCCTAATCTCATTTTCTGACAAGTGATTCTGACAGCACCTTCCTTTTGATTTCTGAGACATGTAGTTAGACATATATTAATCTGTCAGTCATCATCCCGAGGAAGAATGAAAAAAAAAAAGCAGAAAGAAAGAAGTGAACACTTGTGAATATGAAGGGGGGATAAGAGGCTGTGACGCCCATTTTAACTGATGCGCGAACATTCCTCTCAGGTGCTCCCCTCCCCGCTGCAGCACATGGGCCATCCACGGAGGGGAGATGGAGCCCGCCGGCGGTCAGGGCTTTGGGTCATGGGGTCTAGCGGAAAGGGCGTGTGTTCCTGCATGAGACAGACTGGGCTGCAATCCTTACCCAGGCTGCTGATCACACAGGCTCTTTAATCTCTGTACCCGAGGAGCCTGTCTGTAGGATACAGACAACTATTAGCTGGCAACTATTAGCTCTAAAGATGAGAGTATTTTCATCTAATTCATGGGCCGGAATACAGCAGGCATCCAGTATACAGAAATACTGGGCTTCCCAGGTGGTTCAGGGGTAAAGAACCCACCTGCCAATGCAGGAAGACATGGGAGACATGGGTTCCATCCCTGGGTTGGGAAGATTTCCTGGAGTAGGAAATGGCAACCTGCTCCAGTATTCTTGCCTGGGAAATCCCATGGACAGAGGAGCCTGGTGAGCCATGGTCCATGGGGTTGCAAAGAGTAGGACATGACTAAGCACACACACACACACACACACAGAAATACTACTGTTATTTCTACTAAGGTCTTCCAGAAATGTAGATGATTCCAACTTTGCATTGGGGGAGCAGGAGGAAAAACAAGCTGTACCCTGCTCCCCAAGAGGAAATGTATGTAGAAGGTGTTCCAGAACTGCAGGATAGCTTCCACATCGATAGCGAGGAAGAACCATATTAACAGTAGCACCAAGCAACTATTTAAAATTCAGTCTACTATGTGAGATTTGGACCACAAGAAGGCTGACATCACTTTGCTGACAAAGGTCTGTATAGTCAAAGCTGTAGTTTTTCCAGTAGTCACGTATGGATGTGAGAATTGGACCACAAAGAAGATTGAGTGTTGAAGAACTGATGCTTTTGAACTGTGGTGCTGGAGAAGACTCTTGGGAGTCCCTTGGACTGAAAGGAGATCAAACCAGTCAATCCTAAAGGAAATCAACCCTGATTATTCATTGGAAGGACTGATGCTGAAGCTCCAATATTTTAGCCACCTGATGTGAAGTGCCGACTCATTGGAAAAGACCCTGATGCTGGGAAAGATTGAGGGCAGGAGGAGAAGGGGATGATAGAGGATGAGATGACTGGATGGCATCACTGACTCAATGAACGTGAGTTTGAGCAAACTCCACGAAATAGTGAATGACAGGTAAGCCTGGCGTGGTGCAGTCCACGGGGTCCGCAAAGAGAAGGGCATGACTGAACGACTGAACAACAATTACACATTTTGCTCCTAAATTGTATTAAAGAACCGAGATACAACACTACTCTCTTTGTTTATAATCTGAAAGTAGATCCTGAACTCTGTGACTAAAGGGTTTGTAAAGTGTACTGTGTTTCTTTTGAGGGGTGAGGACAGTCTTAGGAACCTGATCTGTCATAGGTCACTCTGGGGTGAACCAAGTCAATGTACCTATTTGAGCAAATAACAGGAGGTTTGATATTTTCTAACGTTGTTCATTCATTGACTACCTTACACTGGGAGATGTCAGCAATGCAAGCTTTTCTCTTTTTGCTCAGAAAGCAGCACAGACTTGTGAAGGAAAAACAAAAATTCTCTGTCTTTACCAAAGGGCAGGCATAGGGCAGGTGTTGGGGCTTCTCTTGTGAGAGCACAGAAGATGGAATTGATGGAGACCGCCGAGTCAGCAAAGCGAGGCTGCTCTTAGCTGTTGTTTGGTTTTTAAGATCAGGCAAAAGTCTGACCACACATTCTCCCGTTATTGAGCCTGAAAACAGATCCAGAAAGGGCTTCTCTAGAAGGATACCACTCCCTAAGGATGAGGATGCACCGTAACTCATCCACAGCACCCCCAAATAAAACAAAGCAAACTCCTCTTCTAAGCCACACGTTGCACTGATTCCATCTCCCAGGGCCTGTTATTAGATGCATGTGCTTAGTTCTGGGCTTTCCCAGGTGGCTCAGTGGGTAAAGAGTCTGCCTGCAATGTAGGAGATGCAGGTAGAAACGGGTTCAGTCCCCACTCAGGAAGATCCCCTGAAGGAGGGCATGGCAACCCACTCCAGTGTTCTTGCCTGGAGAATCCTATGGACAGCGGAGCCTGGCAGGCCACGGTCCATGGGGTCGCAGAGAGTCAGATATGACTGAAGTGACTGAGCATGCACGCCCCTGCATGAGAGCCAGGAAGAACAAGGAATGGAGGAGAAAAAAGGAAAAGAGTTTACGGGATGATTTTCATCCACTTCTTAGATATTAGAAGTTTCGTTCCTTGAAGAACAGGCACCTCCTGTGACACCTCTTATTTATTCCTCTCCACTCCATCTCTCTCTTTTTACACCTGAGTGCTTGGCTATAGATCTGTCTTGCTGGCTTTGCAGCCTACGATAAGGAAATAGAGAGAGAACCACAGGGATGGCTGATGCGAGAGCACACGTGAAGAACAGACTGGGAGAGGGAAGCGTCCAGTTACTCTCCACAGTCAGCAATGCAGAGGGTGGACACTAACTCCCCCCGCCATCGTCCCCCCACCCACTCACCAGACTGTGCTAACAGGGCAGTAATGGGCCCCGAAGGAGGACGAGTTTCAGTGTGAGGGTGCAAATAGGACCAAGGAAGAATCCTGGAAGAAAGGTGCTGGATTTTTGCAAATGGACAGTTTTTTTAAGCAAAAATGAATTAGACTCCAAGCAACAGAAACCTCCTTGAAGAAACCTGGCCTTTAGGTAACTGCTCCACATTTGTTAACTAAGATTTCAGTCTCAAGGAAAACAGATGATCACTCACAGCACATGTCAACCGAGGGGACACCAGGGATGTGAGAGGTGTCCTGTTAAGAGTCCATCGGACGGCCTCGGAGTCACAGTCTGGTCTGTACTCTGACCAGCCCTGGGGCTCCATGGGGCTCCATCTGTGAAGCAGGCTTTGGAATACCCGCCCCCTCAGGATTTCTGCGATGAGGAGTCTTATATCTTAAAAGCACTACATCAACTCCAAAAGGAGTCCCGGAGTATATTTACATGTATATACATTAGCATACCCTTGGCATACATTTATCTGTGGGAATCTTGGGTGTTACTGTCATTACTGTGCTCAAAAAGATGTCCCCAGAATCTGAGAGAAAAATTGTAATGAAAGATAATTAAAATATAGGGAGTAAGACTGCCAAGTTGTAGAAGCAGCACAAGAGGACCAAGAGCTCAGTCGTGTCTGACTCTCAGCGACCCCTGGACTGTAGCCTGCCAGGCTCCTCTGTCCATGGGATTCTCCAGGCAAGAATACTGGAGCAGGCTGCCATTTCCTCCTCCAGGGGATCTTCCCAAACCAGGGATGGAACCCTCGTCTCTTGCATCTTTTATCCTAAGGCCAACTCAATAACTGCCCTTGAGAATCTGAAAAGTTATAAAAGAAGTGCCCTTATTTATGGAGGCCATAGGCAAGCATGTACATGGTAAACTGTGTCCACCCTGGGCTGTGACTGGATACAGGGGTGGGGCCCAGTGTCTTTTCTGGGTCACTTCTAGCTCTCTATTCTATGAAGCCTCATCCGTGAGACTTTCCTGGGGGCTTGGAATCAAGAACTCTGAGTTAGTGGGTCTGAAGAACATCCATCACCTTTGATGGCTCAACTTAAGCAAGAACTTAGACCCAATCTTCTTTCCTCACTCTGTAATAACAGTGACAGACCTTAATCTCAGATTAAAATGGTCAGCCTTCTTACTCAACACTTGCTGTTTCTGACACAAGCACATGAGGATCAGGGCTTCTGTGTGTGTTAGTCGCTCAGTCGTGTCTGACTCTTTGCGACCCCATGGACTGTAGCCTGCCAGGCTTCTCTGTCCATGGAATTCTCCAGGCACGAATACTGGAGTGGATTGCCATTCCCTTCTCCAGAGGAACTTCCCAACCCAGGGATCGAATGCTGTTCTTCTGCATTTCAGGCAGATACTTTACCATTTCAGCTACAGGGAAGTCTGTGGGCTTATATGTGGATGGAATCAATTATAATTTGATTAAGACACAGCAGAAAGAGAGAAGTATTAACAATCATCATTTCCTTTATGAAGTCTTCCATCCCTCACCCAGGCTCTTGGTGTGCCCAAAAGCCAATTAAAAGAGGGTTCTATTAAAATTAATTTTAATAAATCTAAGTTCTAATAAAAAAATTCCTGGTGGCTCAGACAGTAAAGCGTCTGCCTGCAATGCAGGAGACCTGGGTTCAATCCCTGGGTCAGGAAGATCCCCTGTAATAGGAAATGGCAACTCACTCCAGAGAATTTCCTGGAGAATCCCATGGACAGAGAAGCCTGGTGGGCCATAATCCATGGGGTTGCAAAGAGTCGGCACGACTGAGTGATGAACATTTTCATTTTCACTTTCTATTAAAAAGACCATAAACCAAGTAAAATATTACAAAGCCAAATGCCATTATTAAATAAGTGTTTAGGAGAGAGAGAGTTTAGAGAGAGCAGGAACTCGGTCACCAGTTGCTGGGGGTGAGGGTGGGGGAGAGGTATGGAGAGAGGAACACTGAAACTTACACTACTGTATATAAAATAGGTAGCCAATGGGAATTTGCTGTTTGTCTCAGCAAACTCAGACAGGGGCTCTGTATCAACCTAGAGGGGTGGGATGGGGAAGGAGATAGGAGGCAAGAGGGAAGAGACATATGTACATCTATGGGTGATTCATGTTGAGGTTTGACAGAAAACAATAGAATTCTGTTCTAACAATTAGCCTTCAATTAAAAAATAAATTAAAAAAAAAAGCCAAATGCCATTACTAAATAAGTATTTGGGAGGGGAGGTCTAGAGTGAGCAGGGGGTGGGTCTCCGGGGGGGCGGACACACACCTACGGTGAGTGCTACCTGGCTGCTTAGCGCTGCAAGCACACCTGTGTTTTGCCAGAAAGTAAAACATAAGGCTCTCCTTGGCCACCCTACAAGTGGGTGCTTTAACTTCCTCTTCTATTTCCAGTTTGTGTCCTGTGTCCCGCCTGATTTGCTTCCAAAAGGCATGTGTGCTTGTGTGTGCTAAGTAGCTTCAGTCGTGTCTAACTCTCTGTGACTCTATGGACCAGAGCCCAGCAGGCTCCTCGGTCTACGGGATTCTCCAGGCAAGAACACTGGAGTGGGTTGCCACACCCTCCTCCGGGGGATCCTTCCCATTCGGGGATTGAACCCATGTCTTTTGTATCTCCTGCATTGGCAGGTGGGTTCTTTACCCTAGCGCCACCTGGGAAGCTTCAAAAACGCACATCCCCTACTCACTGGCATGGGATGCATGGTGTGTCTGTTTGAATCTGCTAATTGTGCTTGCTCCCCTGCCCAGCACAGCCATGGAACATTCTCAGAGCTCTTGTTCCAAAGAAGCATCAAGCCAGAATCACAAAGAAAATGCTGTTGTGACGGCTCTTCATGAAACAACCTCAACACTCAAAGGATCAACAAAGAATTGCCTAATTCTGACTGCAGTCTTTACTAAGAATCTGAAGGTCCGGTGGGTAAGAATTTGCCTTGCGATGCGGAGAACGTGGGTTGGATCCCTGGATGGGGAACTAAGATCCCACATGCCATGGAGAAACTAAGCCCGTGTGTCACAACTAGAGGGTCTGTGCGCCACAACAAAAGAAACTGCATGATGCAACCAAGATGCCGTGTGTCGCAACCAAGACCTGACACAGCCAAATACATCAATAAATAAAAAGAATCTGAAGGGAAAAAGTTACCTGCAGATCAGGACAGTGTACACAGTACAGACTCGGGTTTTAGCCAGAGTGGTATGAACTCGAGCAAGTCACTCAAGATGACTCTGCGCCTCAGTTCTCTCATCTATGCATGGAGGGGCTGCTCTAGCTACCCCCAGTCCCTTTGAGCTCTAAAATTCTCTGCTTCGTGTCTATGTCGATGCAATGCATGGGCCTTTTCTCTGCTGAACTCTCTGTACCTCTGTACGGTTGAAGGAAGCCAGAGAAACGAGATCCTTAGAAGTATATAATCTGAATAACCAGAAGGGATGTAATTAAAATCAGGGTTCTGTTCCCACAAACACACCCAAGGATTTGCCCATAAAAAAACAAGGTGGTAATTAACGAACCTGCCAACCACATGCCTCTGCCTTCCAGGCCCCACTGGGCTCAGAGGCGAGCCGGCCTCGGAGTCCGGGCTCCTGGCCTCCCTGCTCAGCCGGCCAGCCTCGCTCCAGCCCGCTGTTCAGGCATGATTTTAGCTCACGGCTCTTCGAGAGAGGGGAGCATCTCAAGTCATGTAGGGGCACGAATACATTTCTGGAATTTTCAAAATCATTAAAACGATGAAAGGAGAATCTAAGGGGCTGGCGTGTATCAGGATATGCCCACATCTGTGAGAAAAGCCTCCTCTTTTCTCTGCCTGTAAGAGACCGTCACTGAGAAGGTGCCAGTTTGGGTCCTTGCGAACCTGGCTCTGGAGGAGCGCTCCTCTCCCCCAAGCTGCCACCCCCTCCCCAGGGCAGTGTGCACCCCCGTCCAAACGCTCCAGGCCCGAGACATTCCACGGGCTGGGCCAGCCCCCTGGCAGCGTTCTGACAAGAGGGAAGTCTATTTTCAGATGTCTGCTCCGCTTTTAACACTCTCGTGTCATGTGTTCACCCAGACTGGCCTGGCAGCCCAGAAATTATATTTGTCCTGTCAACTGGCTAACCCGATAAACTCTAAGCGCCCCAGCCAGGGAATGCCAGGCCACCTGGGGACAGGCCGGGCGGCTGGTTTCAGCAGAACACACTTGTCAGGATCTTGAGATAACATCGAGGCGAGGTGTTCTTGCCTGCATTCCAAATGAGGTCCGGCCAGAGGAAGCCTGGGAGCGGCACTGAGTTCTCAGACGATTCTAGAGGAGAGGCACCGAGGGCAGGAACCGCGCGCGGCTTATCTTCGCTGTCTCCGTGGGGACCCTGAGGGCGGGCTGCACGCCGCTGATCTGAACTCCACCACCTGACCTCAGGGCCGTGCCTCAGGCCCCATTCAGGACCTGTTCAGTCAGGCCCCGCATTTTGGTGAGAGCCTCCCTCCATGATGGGGGCTGGTGAGTCGAGTTCAAAAACCACTACCCAACACAGGGAAAAGGTGCAGAGAGGAAGTGTGTGTGGAAGCAGCCCCGGCAGCACATTCAGAACTGAGGAAGAAGACGGCAGACCAGATTTGGACGGCAAACAGTTTTCACAGAGCGGGTCACGCGAAATACAAATGGCCTCAACTCAAGCAGGAGCACCAAGGTGTCCCGAACAGGCGTCCTTGTTTATGAACCTGGCCACCTGGGCTACGTCAGCAGGATTTCCCGTCGCACTCGGAAAACTGCATTTCAGTCTTCTCAGAGTTTTGAAGAAGCAATGGACCCTTGAGTTTTTTCCATGAACCTCTGGTAACCTGCCAGCTTGTCGATTTTTGACGTATGTCCCCGGCCTAAGCCTGCTCGGATTTTCTGCCCAGTCTTTTGTTAGTAAAAAGGCCAAAAAAAAAAAAAAAGGGAAAAGAAATGTGAAGGTGATTTTGTTGTGGACCCTGTGTCGATCTTCCACAGGGAAGTGTGAGGCTTTCAAACCAGCCCAGCAAGGGACTTCTTGATTGGTTTTGCTTTTTTAGGCTGGATTAATAAATCCCAGGTTCTTGCTCAGCACAGGTATTATTTTTCACTTGCTGATGATGGTAGCAAGCCTCCTGCTCACATCTGTATTATAATAAATGCATTATAAATGAGTAAGTAGGAAACAGTAAGGAAATGATGTTTTACTTTTAAATGCTAATTACGAAGCCCTGGTGCAGTTAATGTGCAGGGTGTTCTGTCAATTTTTAATGTTTATGCCAAGTGTAGTCTTCAATTTAACATGAGCTTTTAATCCTTTGAGTACTAAATTGCCTTTTAATGCTTGCAGAACAACATTGTGTTTGCACAAAGTCAGGTCTGAAAAATGTATTTAGTACAAGGTGTGTTGCGGGAAGGCAGAGGGAGGAGGGGAATTTTTTTTTTAAAGAAGATGGTACTGGAGCATCGGCCAGCAGCTCCCCCCACTTCCTTCGAGAACATCATTTCTTATTCTTTCTGAGGTTGCTGGGAGTGTTGCTCTCCTGTTGCTGACTGAACTCTCCAGCGGGAGCTTCCAACTCTCAGGAACACAATCAGCCCCAGGGTACACCTTGCACCATCAAAAAGACCACAGCGCAAACAGCTGCTGGGAGGGGCTGCTCTGACCACCCTCCTGGCAACACCCGGAACAGGGAGGGGGGAGCAGGGATCCTGGGGAGCAGAGGAATTCTCCACAGCCACATGCTTATACGGCAAAGTCCAAGGAGGCAACCTGTACGCTTCCTGCAAAAAATAAAGGGCCTACAGATGCTCAGACAGAAGAGGGGGTAGAAGAACGCACAGAAAGGTAGACAATGGGACCAGTGGGGTCTCGGGACTTTCTCTGCCTTGGGCACCATTTCATAGGCAGGGGCTCGGCCAGCTCGTGGGCTTCTTCCAGCGCCAGGATCCACACCCAAATCTCCGTCTGTCCTGTGATCTAAGTTTCACCTTTCGGGACCTGCTTCTCCCCCATTCCCAATCTGTCGGGCTGAAGGCCTCACTGCTTGTCAAACGTGGCCGATGCCTCTGAGATGTGCATAAGAACAGCAATGCTGGGACTTCCCTGGTGGCCCAGTGGTTAAGAATCTGCCTGCCAATGCAGGCGACACGGGTTGGACCCCTGGTTCAGGAAGATTCCACATGCTTCGAGGCAACTGAGCCCACGGGCCACAACTACTGAGCCCACGAGTTCCAGCGCCCATGCTCTGCAGCAAGAGACGCTGCAGCAGTGAGCAGCCTGTGCACTGCAGCCAGAGAAAGCCCACACGGCACTGACGACCCGTTCACCCAAAAGTATAAAAAAAATTAAAAAAACCAAACAGCAATACTTACATATCAGTGAGTCGGGCGCTGCGTACCTTGCTAAGCCCTTTATACAGATAAACTCATTTTAGTCTATCAATAAACCATTATACTAGTATTACTAGTCCCATTTTGCAGATGAAGAAACTGGTGCACAGAGAAGTTGGGGAACTGACCTAAGCTCACACAGCCAGCCAGAGGGTGATCCAGGATGTAGACCTGACTCCAGGGACCCAGCCCCTTAATCGGCTCACAGTGCTGCCCCTGCAGCCTCTAGGGAAAGGCCGTTCCTGGCACCTCTGATTAAGCAGAATGTCTCCCCCTTGTCAGCATCTCATGCTCAGATGCCACCTGCCCCCGGTGGAGACCTTCCAGACACGCCCTCCCACTGTCAGCTGCAGGCAGCCCGGGCCCCCAGCCCGGCTGGACTGTCTACAGGTCTGTCCACACTAGATCAAGCGCTCCTCAACTAGAGCCACCGCCACGCATCAAGGCTCTGTGACTCAGCTGATTCCAGGGAGGCCCTACCTGACTATGTCACAGACCTGCGCACACGCCAAGTGGTGGGGAATCTGGTGACCTCTGGCCTTGGGGACAAACATCTCATTAGCAATTTGTGTGCTAAGTCGCTTCAGTCGTGTCTGACTCTGCGACCCTATGAACTGCTGCCCACCAGGCTCCTCTGTCCAAGGGACTCTCCAGGCAAGAATACTGGAAACTTAGGTTGGGGTTAGTCTGAATCTGATGAAATTGCTGTTCTGAAGGACAAGGTTGAATATAGCAACTTCATTTAGTTCAATATGTCCTTGGCTAGGCCTGGAGGCGGGGTCAGTAGGTCTCCCCGCCTTCCTTCCAATCATGAACGATCCCCAGCCCCTCATCTGAGTGAAAGATGCTCCCAACAGCAAGGTACGTGGCTTACTCCCTCTACTAGAAACCATAGTTTCTGAAAGAAAGCATCTTTTTCCCCAATGTTTTCCTTTGGTGATGAGGCATTCAGAAAGAACAATGGCCACAAATACACACTTAGTAAACTGCCTAATGATTAAATAATATATTACAAAAATCTGAATATAAAAAGGCCATCTTTACATGTGAAAGCTAATGGGCAGGCTTGACAAACTTCATTACAGCTGTTCAGACAGAGAGAGGGCTGAGAAGGGAGAGAAATGATGAGGTTTCAGTTTACAAGTTCAACCACAACACGAAATACAGCATGGAGTCCCACACTGCCATTTACTCCAGGGCAAGTGCAGCGTGAACGGCCACCTTAAATACAGGTTTTTATGAATCTATTTATTACATGGTCGGCCACATAATAATTTGATGCTGAACTGTGTGTTAGCTTTACAGGTACAAGTACGAGTGACTGAAGGGGCATGGTGAGTCTGGAATCAAGAAGAGACAACAAGCATCATGGGACCTTCGCCCTCTCTTCATCCTCTCGTAAACTGAAGAGAGATTTTTCCGGTCCAGCCTGCTGCATGAACCCAAAAGCATCAGTAAGGACCAGATGTCAGCCTGCCTATCTTGCTTTAGTGGCCCCCGGTCTACCTGCCCTCAAACCCAAGGATTCCATTGCTACCTAGGGCAGTCAAAGGAAAGCTACAGCTTGGGTTTCTGGGTTCAAGTCCAGGCCTCACGATTGACACTGGGACTGAAGCCAAGACCACGTCTCGGCTGGGAAATAGTGAAAGTCACCCTGAGAAGCGTCAGCGACTTATTATTATCCACCAAGTATCCACCAATCTCATGATCCTTCTCCTACAGCACAGAGTTGTCACAAGTGAGCAATTACCCGACAAAGGACTGCATTTCCAGGTCCCGCACATCCTCTTTGCAACCTGTTAAGGGCACACGTCGAGTGCCTGTCCACAGCCCACAAGCAGAGGAGGTTATGTGTCAATTCTAGTCTCCTTTCCCTTGGCCGGGAGGATGCAGGCGAGCAGGTGGCTTAGGAGACAGAAAAGCCATGAGAATGGAAGCCCAGCCACAAAAACAGCTGGGTCCTGAATCACTGCATGGAGGAGAGTCATGATCCACCAGCGAGACCCACATCAAGCCTGCTGGACGCATGAGAAACAGACAGCTTGGACAAGGTTGAATATAGCAACTTCATTTAGTTCAATATGTCCTTGGCTAGGCCTGGAGGCGGGGTCAGTAGGTCTCCCCGCCTTCCTTCCAATCATGAACGATCCCCAGCCCCTCATCTGAGTGAAAGATGCTCCCAACAGCAAGGTACGTGGCTTACTCCCTCTACTAGAAACCATAGTTTCTGAAAGAAAGCATCTTTTTCCCCAATGTTTTCCTTTGGTGATGAGGCATTCAGAAAGAACAATGGCCACAAATACACACTTAGTAAACTGCCTAATGATTAAATAATATATTACAAAAATCTGAATATAAAAAGGCCATCTTTACATGTGAAAGCTAATGGGCAGGCTTGACAAACTTCATTACAGCTGTTCAGACAGAGAGAGGGCTGAGAAGGGAGAGAAATGATGAGGTTTCAGTTTACAAGTTCAACCACAACACGAAATACAGCATGGAGTCCCACACTGCCATTTACTCCAGGGCAAGTGCAGCGTGAACGGCCACCTTAAATACAGGTTTTTATGAATCTATTTATTACATGGTCGGCCACATAATAATTTGATGCTGAACTGTGTGTTAGCTTTACAGGTACAAGTACGAGTGACTGAAGGGGCATGGTGAGTCTGGAATCAAGAAGAGACAACAAGCATCATGGGACCTTCGCCCTCTCTTCATCCTCTCGTAAACTGAAGAGAGATTTTTCCGGTCCAGCCTGCTGCATGAACCCAAAAGCATCAGTAAGGACCAGATGTCAGCCTGCCTATCTTGCTTTAGTGGCCCCCGGTCTACCTGCCCTCAAACCCAAGGATTCCATTGCTACCTAGGGCAGTCAAAGGAAAGCTACAGCTTGGGTTTCTGGGTTCAAGTCCAGGCCTCACGATTGACACTGGGACTGAAGCCAAGACCACGTCTCAGCTGGGAAATAGTGAAAGTCACCCTGAGAAGCGTCAGCGACTTATTATTATCCACCAAGTATCCACCAATCTCATGATCCTTCTCCTACAGCACAGAGTTGTCACAAGTGAGCAATTACCCGACAAAGGACTGCATTTCCAGGTCCCGCACATCCTCTTTGCAACCTGTTAAGGGCACACGTCGAGTGCCTGTCCACAGCCCACAAGCAGAGGAGGTTATGTGTCAATTCTAGTCTCCTTTCCCTTGGCCGGGAGGATGCAGGCGAGCAGGTGGCTTAGGAGACAGAAAAGCCATGAGAATGGAAGCCCAGCCACAAAAACAGCTGGGTCCTGAATCACTGCATGGAGGAGAGTCATGATCCACCAGCGAGACCCACATCAAGCCTGCTGGACGCATGAGAAACAGACAGCTATGACAATTAGGCCTCCATTCTTCTTGGGTCCACACGCAACACCAGCTGACTTCATTCTAATGAAAATACAGAACTTTCAGTTTCTCTGAAATACGTCCATTGTCGTTCCATAGAACTTACTACCCTCTATCTGTAAAATGGGAAAGAGTGAAAGTTACTAAAGACCTCCAGATGAAAAGCAGCAGAGGATGGCAGGCAATGACAGCAAAGAACAGCCACCCTATCTTCCGTAACTAGGCTAGAGACTCAATAATAGGAGGAAAAAGAAAGCCAACATCAGTTTACTTTATCCAGAGTAGCAAACTGAAGCGGCTGAGAGCCCAGGGTAAGGCCCTGCCCATACGTCCTCTCACCGCGAAATCCCCTCCCTGCTGCTGACAGGCTCAGGGGCAGGGGGCCGGCACAAGAAGTAGATGAGCTTCCTTCAGTCCACCTCTAACAAGGCACAGCCCAGAAAGAGTCTTTCCAACACCAGCCTCTCCTCCGTTCTAGAACTTTCTCCCAGGAAAAAGCTGGAGGGAAATGACATTATTATTTCCTCATTTGGGATAAATGGCTACTGGCTTTAGGGGTACAGGCAACAGAGCCAGAGCAGTGATTTATGAAGTCCTGCTTCTCTCTGGCCCCCGAGAAGCAGCTGGGGCGCTCGCTTCCGCGGCAGGAACTGCAGCTTCTAATGGATCAGTGCCCACTCACCATCCGTCAGGTGACCTGCCGGGTTTGGAGATGAGGACTCTTTCCCAGGCAGTCCCCAGCATTTCCCTTTCCTTCCTGCAAGACTGTCCGGCCTCTCTGGGGCCCCTGTGGGCAGCGTGGCGCTAAGGGAGGCTGGCCCGTGGTCTCTGTACTGGGCTGAGGCCTGAGGCCCACCCGCTCTACTGAGAAGGCCCTGCAGGCAGCCCCCGGCGATGAACAGAAGGCATTCTATGGGGGGTGGGAGAGTGATGCAGCCCCCTCCCCACCTGAGGCCACCTTCACAGGGACGGCGGTGCGGGCAGAGCTGCCCGCCTCGCCCCCACCCGCCGCCGGCCCATGCCTCTGGCTCCCGGTGTCCCCCTGCCCACTTTCAGTCCCGTTCACCAGGCGAACGCTCGGCAGAACTGCGAGACAAGGTTCTACTTCTTTCCAGGAGATGAAGGTGTTACTATGCAGGGACGGGACTGGCTTTCTTGGTGGTGGGTCAACCCTCGAGTTTTATTTACAACAGATAAATGGTAAACAACAGCACCTGAGAAGCCACCCCTGTGCCTAGAACCAAGGGTTAAACCTGAGGCCAGTGCCTGGGCCTGTGGGGGCCGCCTCTGTGAGAGCCTCTGTGTTAGAACTACCTGAAGCCAGCCCGGTCTGATCTCTAGATGAACACAGTTGAGTCTCACCAAAAGGGAAGAGATGATTCCTGTTCTACAGGAAGCTAAGAAGTTGTCTAAGGGGACAAACTCATCAGTTCAAACCGAGATCCTGGTCCTTCTCCCGAAAAGTGTGTGTGTGAGTGTGTGTTGTGTGAGTGTGTGTGTATGCGCACGGGCACTGCAGGGCCTCCCCACCCCCAAGCCTGCGCACTCCCCACATGCCCCCGCCGTGCTCACACATCTCCCAGCGCAGGACCTTACCTGCCCGTTTTCTGTTGTTGAGTTGCTAAATCGTCTCTGACTCTTTGCGACCCCATGGACTGCAGCTCGCCAGGCTCCTCTGCCCATGGGATTCTCCAGGCAAGAATGCTGGAGTGGGTTGCCACTTCCTTCTCCAGGGGATCTCCCTGACCCAGGGATCCAGCCTGCCTCTCTTACGTCTTATGCGTTGGCAGGTGGTTTCTTTACCACGGAGCCACCTGGGCACTCTTCACCCTACAGCTATTCTACTGTCTTACTGACAAGGAAGCCAGCTCCCTGAACACGCCCCCGGTCACACAGCCGGCAAGAGACAAAGCTCCAGAACCTAAGAAGCCGTCTCCTTACCAGCTGCGTCTTGAGGCAGGAACCCACAGGGCCGCGGGGCACTAGCTCCCCACCCCTTCTGCACACAGAACCACTCAGGCAGGGGTTGAGAGCTAAAAAACTGGATGCCCAGGTCACACCAAGACCAGTGACATCAGAATCCGAGATGGGGGCTTCCCCCTGGTGGCTCAGTGGTACAGAATCCGCCCCCCAATGCAGAAAACACCGGCTTGATCTCCAGTCCGGGAAGGTCCCACATGCCTTGGAGCAACTGAGCCCGTGCTCTAGAGCCTGCGACTCCGGAAGCCTGTGCGCCCTGGAGCCCGTGCTCTGCAACAAGAGAAGCCACCGCAATACACCTAAGCACCGCGACTAGGGAGTGGCCCCTGCTTGCCACCGCAGAAGAGCCCAAGCAGCAGTGAAGACCCGGCACAGCCAAAAATAAGTCAATAAAATCTTTTAAAAAAAGAAAGAAAGAATCTGACTAGGAACCGGGGGTCAGGACTAAGATTCCCAAGGGTGCAGGCCAGGACTGAGAAGCAACGGACTTGACAGAGCCTTCCAGCAAGGCTCAGCAACTCAGAAGAGGGGACGCTGGCCACAGCTGGGGTGGCCAGGAGCAAAGCCTCTACCAGGGCCCCTAACAGAGCCCTTCTTCTGTGTCCACGCCCGCTCCCACTGCTAATCTCTGCTAATCCCCAGACCTGCCCCTCTGAGGGGAGGTGGGTCTCACAGCAAGGCTCCAGGTCCACCCTGCAAGCACACAGCAGCCCAGCTGCCTTAAGCAGCTTTCAATGTGTCTAACACCACTCCAACAAGGCCTGAGGCCCGTCAGGGAGCCGGCTGGAAAACCTGTTTAGATTCGCAAAGAAGCTGGGTATTAAAATCGCTGAGGGCGCTCTGGCTCAGGCTGCAATGCATGTTAGGGCCTGTGAATAATAAAAGGGGAGCTTGTAATTCGACTAAAAAATGAAATTTCCCCATTTCTGCAGAATAAACAAAAACAAAATAATACATTAGCTCTGCAATATGTCTGTGCTTCAGGGCTTCAGACTGTCATTAAAGTTGGATTTTATCCATGACAGGTTTCTCCAAACCCCCTTCCACCTCGAATAAAAAAAACACGCAGCCTTATGATGAACCTTACCAGGGCCCCTAACAGAGCCCTTCTTCTGTGTCCACGCCCGCTCCCACTGCTAATCTCTGCTAATCCCCAGACCTGCCCCTCTGAGGGGAGGTGGGTCTCACAGCAAGGCTCCAGGTCCACCCTGCAAGCACACAGCAGCCCAGCTGCCTTAAGCAGCTTTCGATGTGTCTAACACCACTCCAACAAGGCCTGAGGCCCGTCAGGGAGCCGGCTGGAAAACCCGTTTAGATTCGCAAAGAAGCTGGGTATTAAAATCGCTGAGGGCGCTCTGGCTCAGGCTGTAATGCATGTTAGGGCCTGTGAATAATAAAAGGGGAGCTTGTAATTCGACTAAAAAATGAAATTTCCCCATTTCTGCAGAATAAACAAAAACAAAATAATACATTAGCTCTGCAATATGTCTGTGCTTCAGGGCTTCAGACTGTCATTAAAGTTGGATTTTATCCATGACAGGTTTCTCCAAACCCCCTTCCACCTCGAATAAAAAAAACACGCAGCCTTATGATGAACCTCCTTTTCTTCCTATTTTCTATCTGCATGTGGTTTATCCATAACTGGAGAGGAAGTTGCCCAGACGCTGGGCTCCTGCTTGCAATTCTTTTTGCCTTTCAGCTCTGAAACCTCACCCAGGCCATTCTTAAGAATCCTATAGGATAACGTTGAAATAAGTACCCCTCACAATTTAGGGAAGATGAAAGGAAGCCCCCCAGAAGCCCGCGCTCTTGGTTGTGTGAGGGGGACTCAGAGAGATGCGGCTGGCCCTGGGTTCAAAGCACATGGGCCCCGTGAGGGGCTGGATTCCGCAGGGAGATGGATCAAAGGCTCTTGTAGGCGGCAGGAGCCAGCTCCGCGGTGGCAGCTGAGCTTTGAAGCTCTTATCTGAAGAGACCTCGCACCTATGCCTCCACGCGTGCGCACGTGTGCAGGTGTGCCTGGTGGGGTGGGGGGTCCTCCCACTATTATCACGGGTGCCCCCGGGGGGCCCTGTCACAAGCAGACGCCCCAGAGCTCCACGATCAGGACCATCATCTTCACGTGGGAGGCCGAGATGAGTGGGTCAAGGACCGGCCACTCCTTTCAAAAGGAGCCAGGGGCTAAGATTGGTGCTCCCAAAGCAGGGGGCCTGGGTTCGATCCCTGGAAAGGGAACTAGATTCCACATACCACAATGAAGATCCTGCAATGCCTCTAAGACCCGGGAGCCAAATAAATACTCTAAAAAAGAGAGCGAAGTTTATTTTAAAAGAGAAAAAAGAGCCCCACCATGTCCATGGCAGACACCCACCCAAGCTGGACTCAGGCTCCCCCTGCCCCAGCTACTGAGGGGCCAGGAACACTGAGGCAGAGAGAACGCTCTCAGGAGAGCCTCACCGTTCTCCTCTCTGTTTTTGCAGAAGCTCGACTTTACGGCAGAGGGACCTTCCCACCCCTCTTCCCCTCTTGGGCAGACAGAGTCCGGTCCTTCAGACCTATCTGTGACAGAGTGGACCAGTCACTCGCCAAATCCGAGTTCTGTGGAAACAATCCTCCCAGGGCCTCCAGGGGATCAAGTTCTCAAGTTCCCGGCCGCCTGTCCCCAGAAACACAAGGTTTCTTGTTCACACGTGGTCAAGTACGTCTGGGATGACTGAAATACCAACACAGCCACTCCAGACCCAGATCCTTGGCCACAACGGGGATGGAAAAAGCCCCGATGACAGCTAGGGGTTAGGTTACCCCGCCCAGATCTCCCGGTGAAGAAGTGGCGCTAGGGAGAAAATAGCAGCAAATTAGACGCCAGCTAATATTCCAGAGACGGCTCCACAAGTGGCCCGGGCTGACAGCATAGCTCCCATCCAGCTTTGATGTCTTGATGGGTTTTTAACAAATTCTCCTTCAGTTATCCAGCTGCTTAGCTAATCAGATATTATTACCTCCTTTGTGCTGCCTTTCCCTGAGCTTTCTGTTTATCTGGCCTGCCTTGCTGTAAAAAGAGCTCCATAATGATCGCTATCTAAATATTTCACTTCTAATACAAAGGTCGGTGCTTTGCATTCCGGAGACAGTCTCCAGCTCACTCGTTTAAGTAGCAGCTCCCCTGCATCTTTTGGGAAAAAAGAAGCCAATTTTCACTGTACACTAGGTCGATGGAATTTTTGCATATGATGTCTCCTCGCCTGCGAGGCTGGTAGGCAGACGGAAGGACGGAGGGCTTACTCATGCCCACGCACCCTGAGGACGCCTCCGATGGAAACCGACCGGCAACCGCATCCTGCCCATCCCTGGGCTTTGTCCTGACGTTAGGAAGCCACAAGGGACATCTCGGCAAACCACAGAATGCCATCAGAAAGCCACAGAGAAACCATCAGAGGGGATATCAGTGAAGCACCTGAGGGGTCCTAGAAAACAGTCATCAGCAGAACCTGACATTCTGTCTCCACGTCCCTCGTCCCTAGGAATGTTCCAGGGCTCTGTGATTTTTAAATACAAAGGTCCCAGCAAGAATCACACACCTGCTGATGGGACGTGAATGAAAATGGGTCTTGAACCTCAGCACGTGGGTGGCGTGCTTATCTGAGCTGTTGTCACTCAGAGCAGAGGCTCCTTGTGGTAGATTACAACTCGCCTGGATGCAAGAACCAAGTGGAGTCACTTGTCGACACGTGCGCGCGCGTGTGTGCCAGTCGCTTCAGTCGTGTCTGACTCTCTGCGACCCCATGACTGCAGTCCCCCAGGCTCCTCTGTCCATGGGAGTTTACAGGCAAGAATTCTGGAGCGGGTTGCCATTTCCTCCTCCAGGGGATCCTTTCTGACCCCGGATCAAGCCAGCCTCTCTTGAGCCTGCTGCGCTCGCAGGCGAGTTCTTTACCACTGTGCCACCCAGACAGCCTAGGAGCTCTGCCTAATAAGATCTTTGATGACAAGTCCGCCGGATCTGCAACACTGTCTCAGTCACCTAGGAATGGGTATATCCAAACATACCCATGTCTTGCCCCGATCAAAGCCACCTGACAGCGTCCCCAAGTACTGAGAATGAATCCCGGCCTCCTCGCTGTGGTCCAGCAGGCCACGTGGGGCCTCCCCTTGGCTGTGTCTACCTCTGACCCTGCCCCCTTGGCTCACACTGCTGCAGGCCCAGCATCTGCCTCTTTGCATGGACCCATAGATCCGGATGCATCAAATCGATTCACACCTTAGGGCCTTTTCCCTTGGCATTCCTGCTGTCAAGAACATCTCTCCTTCCAGGTCTTCCTCTGGTCCCTTCCTTCACATCCTTCAGTTCTTCAACCGTCACCCCTGAGAATACCTTTCCTTGACCCTTCAAAGAGCCACCCCTCCTGCCTTCGCCATGGTATGTTCCTTCAGGCATATCCACAGTACATACAACTGAGACTGGTACATGGCATTGAAGAAAAAGCTACCGGGTGAATGAATGGAGAGTCCCTTCAGGACCCTTCACAAAGGACACCGGTAACAGGCACCATGATTTCCTAATGTCAGTTTGGTCCCCATTGTTTGCTTCTTTCCCACACTTTCTACAAGCTCTTGCTGAAGTTCCCTGTTACCAGATTCCCTTTCTTCCACAGTACTAGAGTTTTTGTCTGATGCAGCTGTCCAAAACGAAACTACATTTCCTGGTCTTCCTTGAAGCTGGGAGAGGCTGTGGCAGGATCCTAGAGGCTTCTAGAAACCTGACTTTCAATCCCTGATTTGAGCAGCCTCTTCCTCCTTTGCCCCTTCCCTCTATACCTCCCCTGCTGCTTGGAAAGGTCATGTCTGGATGAAGTTCCATTCTGGGTCACGGGAAGTGGGCTGTATGGGGCACACAGCGGGAAGAAGACCAGGTCCCAGGGTCTCTGAGGAACAGGGCTCTGCCATGCTTACTTCCAACATTTTTAAATTTTTGGCCACACTCTGTGGCTTGCAGGATCTTCGTTCTCCAATCAGGGTTTACTCACACCCTCAGCTATGAAAGCGCAGGGTCCTAACCACTGGGCCATCATGGAATGCCTCTTACTTTCAAACTTTAACATGAGAAAGATACTTCTTTTGCAAGCCACTGTTATTTGGGGCTTCCCTGCTGACTCAGATGGTAAAGAATCTGCCTGCAATGCAGGAGACTCAGGTTCGATTCCTGAGTCAGGAAGATCCCTGGGAGAAAGAATGGCTACCCACTCCAGTTTTCTTGCCTGGAGAATCCTATGGACAGAGGAGCCTGGCTGGCCACAGTCCATGGGGTTGCAAAGAGTTGGACACGACAGTGAAAGTGTTAAGGTCTTGGTCACCTGTAACTGAACCTATTATACCTGCTTTGCTTGTATTTATTATTTCTTAGTGAAAATTTCACCACAGGAAAGAAAAGTCTGGGGAAAGTAGCACAGGTTGAAAAGAGCAGATAGCATGGCTGGGCTACCCGTGGATATCACTGGGCTTCTATAACCCTGCATACTGCCATGGGGACTGGACCTTCTGGGGCAGAAAAAGGATAAGTGCCCAGAGGTGGACTCAGAAGGGCTAGTTTCAGTACCAAATATGTGAAGAGAGGTAGAACCTGGCTGAGTCACTTTAGCCCTTAGAACCTCACTTGTTCTCATCTGTGAGATGGGAACAATAGTTATAGAAGGTATTAGAAAAATACGTATCCAAGTGCTTTGTAAGTTATCAATCTCTTTTTAAAAAAGTCTAGTTCTATTTAGCTAACTCTTAATCATGTTTTTAAAGATATTGATAACAAACAACTTCCTACAGTTCTACATATGTGATGTCAAAAATCCAAGAGCCACTAGTTTATATCACAGAATTAACTAGCATTTAAAAAATATCCCATGAAATTAAGGTTAGCAGAAGAGAATCCTTCAAATCTATTTGAATTTTTAAAATCTTATCTACTATTTTTAAAAGCAATCTATTAAAATATTACCAAGTCATGGTAATTTTGTGCCATAATGAAAAAAACTGCAGATGTATGACTGTATTGTGAAAAATGAAACGGCTTTTTTTTTATAAAGGCATTAAGGGTCCCAAAGTGGCTTATATATACCCCAGAAGGGACAGATCAAGGTACAGAAGACCAAAAAGAGTCAGCCAGGTGGATAAGACAGAGGATCCAAAAGACTCAGAAGCTCAGATCCCAGTAGGCATCAGGAAGTCCTGCCAGGCACAGAAAGCACCGATGGGATATCCAGATGTCTGCTAATGACCAGGAAAGGCCGCTGCTGGCAATAATTCCAGAGAGCTACCCACAGACAGCAGACTCCTGGCAAGGCTTTGATTTGTGGGTCAAAGGAAAAGGTGTTCTAGCTTCCCACTGGGGGTGGGGCAGTCAGGTCGGGGGCAGCAGACACAGCTGGCTGCTTACCCAACCACCATTCCCCTTTCTTCTCTGCCAATAGAGCCCTAATTGTGGTGTGCGTCCAGCATTAGGGGAGACGGTGATTGTCAAAGCCAGTGAAGGTGATCTCATTCCCCTCTGCAAGGAGGCGAGTGATGCTGCTGCAGCCAGGAGGCCCCCAAAGGAAAACCACTGGGAGCTTCTGGGGAGATTTAAAAAGAGCAGAAAGAAGGACGCGCCCTCGATTTTTTTCTCCTGTCCTGCCTTCCTGTGTGACATGGTGCCACATGAAGGTGTGACAGTATGCTGGAGCCTCGGCAGCCAGCTTGCATGTGTGAGGGAAGCCATTCCTAAAGCACTGATATCACAGGGTGGAAAGACCGAAAGGTCCTCTGTGACAACACTGAGCCTCTACAACAGGCGGGAAATGGGAGGTACGTATATATCTTCATTTTTAAAGACATATTTACTGGACTGTTCTGTTACTTGCTGCAGTCAATAGGGCTCAAGTCCTGCTGGACTAGGGGGCCAACTGGGATGCCAGTAGCTCACCCTGTGTCAGCAGGAGAGGACAGGAGATGGCTGTGACACGGTGAGGGTGTGGGGCACCTGCTTCCCTCGAGTTTCCCCACCTCGGGTCTCACGGCTGGCTGGGAGACTGGGCCTGGGGCTCAGAAGGGCCTCTGGAGCCGGGCGTGGTCCCAGCCCGCCCAGAGCTGATATTCTTCCTGTCAGAGGGGACAGAAGGGGGCCTGAGCCCTGAGGGCGCTGTCCTGGTGCTTGGCTGTGAGAAGGTAGAAAAGCCAAGGTGGGCAGGAACCACTACTTGTGGCCACTACCAAAAGCCCCCAAACCACAAAACCACACCCAGTGGTGTGAATGAAAAGAGTTAGTTGCTCAGCTGCGTCCGACTCTCTGCAACACCATGGACTGTACCCACCAGGCTCCTCTGTCCATGGGATTCTCCAGGCAAGAGTATTGGAGTGGGATGCCATTCCCTTCTCCAGGGGATCTTCACAACTCAGGGACTGAATCCGTGTCCCCCACACTGCAGGTGGATTCTTTACCATCTTAGCCACCGGGGACTCAGCCCGCAGGGTGGGGCACCCCAAATGCATGGGCCCTGCTGCTCTCGAGGTTCCACCACAGCCTGTGACGGAGCCATTTCTGAATCTCACCTTTCTTTAATGAACTGGCCTCCGTGGCTGTATTTAAAGCATGAACAGGATTGAGTCTCATTTCTTATGCTGATTAAGTCTAGAGACTGTTTATCCTAAAATATTTAATACTGTATATTCTTACATATTAAGTAAACAAGATTACCAGCCCACAGTTTTTCTTTCCTTGCAGAAACTCTTTAGATATTGCAAAGGAAGGAGAATGAATGTGATGAATACAACTTTTTTTTTTAAGTATCCAGTATATTTATCCCACCCTGTGTGCTCTCTGGCTTAGAGCAGACCTGCCTAAGATGTTGAGCCAAATTAGATGGGCCAAATCTTGCCCAACATCTAATTTTGTAAATATAGTTTTATCAGAACATGACAACATCCACTCACTCATGTATTGTCTCTACCTGCTTTTGTGTTGAGTAGTTGTTAAAAGACTACATGGCTCTCAAAGTTCCATAGCCCTTTATTGAAAGAGTTTTCTGACCCTAGTTTAGGATAATGGTTATTCTTTTCCTAAACTGACAGATCATTTTCGTTTTGACAAAGCCCCCAAATCTTTAGGAGTAGGAAAGCACTATAGTAATTCCACCATTCCATAATCATTAACAGCGATTTCTAGGTTAATATGGGCTAGGGCACTAAAAAGACAGGCTGTGGATTACATACAATTTCCTGGGTCCTGACTCTTATTCCACCCTTCAAGAAACAGATCACAGTGCAAAGGAAAGTCATATTGAAGTATTAACACTGAAAGATGATATTATCATCATTAAAAAGAATATTACTGAAGGGAAACATTATTTACAAAAAATATTAACTACTTTATAATTTCTAAGCCTAACAATTATTACCAATTATTACAACACATTTATAATTGATTGTAAAGCCCCAGTGGGGCCAGCACCATGGTTGAGAGCCACTGACTTAAAAGAAACAAATACAATTGTGATGATTTCAAGATGGACGTATTTCTTCACCCTTTCAGCATCTGAGTACTTATGGTAACCAATCTTTTGCTAAGCATTCTGGAGCGCAAAGACAACTAAAGATACCAGATATGACCTTGCCTCCCAAAGAGCATGCACTTCAAGAGGACAGGAAGTAAAGTCAATGGATTATTGATTACTTGAAGGAAATGAAGAGGACGTGATATCAAGGAGAGAAGTAGCATCTGAATGGGTCTTGAGAAGGGGATAGGATTTTCGTTGGCAATGGTGGGAGGCCACTTGAGGGAGGGAAGTCTGGAGGAATCTGGGAGTCACAGAGGTACATGTACTTTACCCAAACTCACAAAATTAAGTACTAGAATCAGGATCAGCACCCAGGTTGCCAATAGAAAGCATTTTTGGAAAGCCATTCACCAGGTATTTGAAATATTCTGAGCAGTCAGATTTTCAAGGGGGAAATATAAAAATGAAGACAAAACTATTTTTAAACATTTTATTTAAATAATAGAGGAAAGTTATTAGATAAAATACTAAAAGATGATTGCTCCTTGTAAGAAAAGCTATGACCAACCTAGACAACCTATTAGAAAGCAGAGACATCACTCTACCAACAAAGGTCCATCTAGTCAAAGCTATGGTTTTTCCAGTAGTCATGTATAGATGTGAGAGTTGGACTATAAAGAAAGCTGACTGCCAAAGAACTGATGCTTTTGAACTATGGTGTTGGAGAAGACTCCTGAGAGTCCCTTGGACAGCAAGGAGATCCAACCAGTCCATCCTAAAGGAAATCAGTCCTGAATATTCATCGGAAGGACTGATGCTGAAACTATATATACTTTGGCCACCTGATGCGAAGAACTAATTCACTGGAAAAGACCCTGATGCTGGGAAAGACTGAAGGTGGGAGAAGGGGATGACAGAGGATGAGATGGTTGGATGGCATCACCAACTCGATGAACATGAGTTTGAGTAGGCTTCAGGAGTTGGTGATGGACAGGGAAGCCTGGCGTGCTGCAGTCCACGGGGTCGCAGAGAGTAGGACATGACTGAGCGACTGAACTGAACTGATACTAGGAAAAGGAATCAATATCAGGTCAGACAAAAACCAATCAACCACCAAACCTACCCCCGCCCCCACCACCACTGTGAAGGGCCAGAAAAGATGTGAATATCCAAGAGTAAAGTAGAGCCCACCTTTAGCTTCCAGTCATGAAAATCCCACAAATAGCACTGTTCTTTAGGGCTACCCCAATTTTCTATGTCTTGGCTCATTTTCCTAAAGAGACATCCTGGGGTCTTTCTCAGTGCGGTCTTCTAGATTTGCCAAGGCACGTGATCTTTAGCAGAAATGATGATCTAAGACCTTACATTCACAGACTCCTTGTACTTGCACAACATCAATCCCCTTTCCTCTGGCTGCCAGGTAAATTCCATTTTAACATCTTAGAAGGTACAACCTGTTTAATTCCACCTCCAAAAAAAAAAAAGAGAAGGACGATAAGACAGTAGGGTTCTGTGCTGTGACAGTTCTGTTTAGTACACTGCAGAGTTGCTAATGCCCTTCAGCCTTTATTGCCAAATAGAGGTGGTTCAGGGTATTGGTTACTATCACCCTGTGTTGAATCCTGCTTATTGTAACACTGGGAGATATGCTGAAGGCAGTCAACCACCACTCAGTCAATCATAATTAATGGGCCTTGACGCTTTCCCAATATACATCTGATCACAGCAGTACACATGTGCAATTATGATGGCATGTGCAATGTATTATGGGATCATAATAGTCTGGCATTGTCTTCAACACTTACAGATACACAGAAACATCCCTATAAAATGCAGGCTCAAAAGTATGGAGAGAACCCATATTCAATATTGGTTTGGGTGTTCTTTAGGTTTATGGGTGTGCTAGTGTTTTCTGAGATCCAGATGGTCAGATCACATTCTGAATTTAGTGAAAACATCCCTTCCCTTATGTCCCACGATCTTGCTATAAATTCTCCCTTCAGCTAAACCAGTATGTAAGAGGTCCCCTCTCACAAAGCCTTGAACTGTCTATGAATTTGCTTACACCAAGGCCAGGTGAGCTTAAGTGAAGGCCCTGAGTCACAGACCCTTAGGTCTAACTTTACCACATCCTACTGGATGGCCTTGGTATATTAGTTTACCTCTCTCTATCTCATTGGGCTTTCCTGGTGGCTCAGCTAGCAAAGAATCGGCTCATAATGCAGAAACTTGGGTTTGATCCTTGGTTTGGGAAGATCCCCTGGAAAGGAAATGGCAAGCCACTCCATGATCGAAAAAGAATCAGACACAATTTAGCGACTGAACAACAACTCTATCTCATTATCCTTATACCTAAAGTGGAGACAAGAAAACAGTAAACTCCATCTCACAGGGTTTCTGTGAGGATGAAGTGAGTCAAAACATGTAATGTTTAAAACTGTTTTCAAGCAACTATACTCCAATAAAAATTTTAAAAAATATATCAGAAATTAAAAAAACAACAACTTTATCTTGGAAACAGTGAGTACTGAACACATATTGTGATTATTGCCATTGTCATTATAATCAGGCCATTTGGACCTCCTCCTCCCTCCTTCCTGAAGTCAGGCCTCAGCCATGCACCCAAAATGATCCCTCCTTCCTTCTCCTGATCTGAACCCAGGTCATCTATCAATCAGCTGGCACTGTTGATATATCTGTAAGCATCATGGGGTGGCACAAGTGGTAATGCCAATGCAGGAGACTCAAGAGATGTAGGTTCGATCCCTGAGTGGGGAAGATCCCCTGGAGTAGGGAACGGCACCCCACTCCAGTATTCTTGCCTGGAAAATCTCATGGACAGAGGAGCCTGGTGGGCTCCAGTCCAGGGGGTCGCACAGAGCCAGACATGATTGAGTGACGGCACTATCGCGGGCACAGCAGAGTTTTCTCATTGAGACTGAAACTCCTCAGGAACAAGGATTTCTGTGTGTGTTTGCTTTTCAAGTAGGATCGATCTGATAAAATTGTGGGTTCACAGTTGAAGAAGCTAGACTGGGATATCTGGATGTGCACGTTCTCATTTGTAAACAACATTCTTGGTAGCAGTCGATGAGGTCGTTATTAGGGTAACAGTGTCAGCTGAAATGTGCAATTATTATGTTTGATGTTAAGCACCGGAAAACAGAAAATAAAGCCGGACTGAAACTTGAGAGAGAATGAGAGTAAGAATAACAGGAGAGAGATGTTAGTTCTATCTCTGCTGCTAAGCACTTCACATTCTTTGCGGTTCCAAATGGTTCATGCTTACTGATTCCTAATCTACAAAGTGGTAGGTCAACATCAACCATCTTTAAAGGCCCAGGCAGACCCTGCAGTTTGACTGAACGCCGAAGAATTCATGCTTCAAAATTGTGATGCTGGAGAAGACTCCTGAGAGTCCCTTGAACTGCAATGAGATCAAACCAGTGTACCCTAAAGGAAATCAACACTGAATATTCATTGGAAGTACTGGTGCTGAAGCTCCAATACTTTGGCCACCTGATGCAAAGAGCTGACTCATTGGAAATGACTCAGATGTTGGGGAAGATTGACGGCAAAAGGAGAAGGGAGTGTCAGAGGATGAGATGGTTAGATAGCATCACCTACTCAATGAATATGAATTTGAGCAAACTCTGGGAGAGAGTGGAGGACAGAGGAACCTGGTGGGCTGCAGTCCACAGGGTCACAAACCGTTGGATACAACCTAGCAATGGAACAACAACAGACCCCGTTGATGGCCCCAGTCAAAATCCTTCGAATTCACCGAACCCAGATTTTGCCTGGATTCCATATGGCACTGTGTTCTGGGCAGGTGGTCTTTCCCCGTTACAGGGGCATCAGTCCAACCATAGAAATCCCACTGGTCTTTGACAGTGACTGTGTCAGGAGCAGGAATAGGATTCAATTCTAGCCAATAAGACCCCAGAGGACGTTCACTGTGGGGCTTCTGGAAAAGACTTTCTTCCTCATAAAAAGACAACGATACATTAAGAAGAAAAAACAAAAAACCGTTTGCGGTTTGTCTGTGAATGTGGCTTCTTGAAGAAAAGGCAACTGATAACTGTGATGCCATTTTGAAACTCTGAAGAGAGGCTAAGAGAATGGCAGAGAAGTCAGTGCAGGGTTCCAATGCCGTAAGTCCCCGAGATACGAATGAGTTCTGTTTCAAGAGTGCGTTCCTAAGTCCAATTTGTTTCTAAGCTCAAAGTCAGCCTACTAACACAACCAGCAATGTAGTATGCTTGCATCTTTGAAAGTTTACAACTTGAAGGTTCGTATGTAGAAGACTTGCTGTATATCAGCTGAATTACCCAGGCGATTTTGGGAATAATATCTCCCCATGTTGTTTAAGCCATTTCAGTTCCATTACTTATGCCTGAAAGGTTCCCGACTGTCAACATGCTAAGGCACCACACCGAGTGACGTGGTTAAACTCCAGGAAATCTGACACACAGATAATCTCCAACAACTCACACAATCCCCTCTAGGACATTCTTAAATGCTGTACTGGGTGGGCCATGCGTTTCTGGAGACCATCATTTATGTTTCTATGTGATCAGTGTTTATCTATCTCATTTTAACATGGTAGTTTTTTTTGGTAATACACATTATCAGAGATTTAGGTCAGGGAGAAAAGGCACCTCCTAATTTCAAAACAGATCTAAATTCTCTATTTACCTCAAAAGAGGCCTTCTAATCCTTCATCCAGGGGAACTTTTAAAGAATAAACTCATTTTAGCACATATTATTATTGATCTTTGCAAATGCTCCTTCCATTTCTTTGACCTCCTAGTCTGTGGGCCATGTTTCTTTTTTCAAATAATTAATTGTTTACTGGAGTATACCTGCTTTACAGTGCTGTGTTAGTTTCTACCATACAGCAAGGTGAATCAGCTCTACATATACACATACCCACTCTTTTTTGGATTTCTTTCCCATTCTTTCCCAAAGCAATGAATCGAGTCCCCTGTGCTATACATTAGGTTCTCACTGTGCTGTGCTAAATCACTCCAGTCTCGTGTCTGATTCTATGTGACCCCATGCACTAGAGCCTGCCAGGTTCCTCTGTCATGGGATTCTTCAGGCAAGAATACTGGAGTGAGTTGCCACTCCCTTCTCCAGGGGATCTTCCGAATTTAGGATTGAACCCACGTCTCTTACGTCTCCTGCACTGCCGGGCGGGTTCTTTACCACTAGCCACCTACATGGTGGTGTCTATATATCGATCCCAATCTCCCAATTCATCCCACCCCCACATCCTCCCTGGTATCCATATATCCATTCTCTACAGCTAAGTCTCTATTTCTGCCTTGCAAGTAAGTTCGTTTGTATCATTTTTCTAGATTCCACATAGAAATGGCATTATATGACATTCATTTTTCTCTGACTTCATTCTGTATGACAATCTCTTGGTCCATCCATGTCTCTGAAAATTGCACAACTTCGTTCCTTTTTTATGGCCAAGTAATATTCCATTATATACGTATCACATCTTTATCCATTCTTCTGTGTGTACCGTATTTCTGATCTAAATGGTCTACTATGCTTGTGCTTAATGATCTGAATGTATAAACTCTATTTGAGATCATGGCACTTTCATAGGTAACATAAACCTGCCAATCAAGCACAGACACTTCCAGCCAGGTCGGAAAGCACTGAGGCCAGACTCAGCCCAATCTCACCCCTTCACCCCGCACACTGTAGACAAGGAACCTGAGGTCTGGAGACACGATGCGCTTTGGTGAAGGTGGCCCAGCAAGCCTGTGGCAACACAGAATACAGAAAATGGCTCTAGTTTGGTGGGAGTGATTACAGGTGACACTAACTCATCTTCAGCTAACAACAGCATCGCATTCATCCTGGGCTTAGGCCAGAGCAGGGACTCTTCTAGGTTCTTCATGTGTCTCGACTCCTTCAGCTCTCACCAGAGCCCTAGAAGAGGGAGGTCTCAATACTGTCATTATCCCCACATTGGAAATGAGAAAACGGAGACAAAGAAAGGGTAAGCGCTCGTCAGGCCAACCATGGCGCAAAGCACACGCAATCGTCATCTAGTATTTCTAGTCCCCTGACATAACACCAGGCCGCAGGTGACATTTCCTGAATGGCCAATGGGGGTGGGTCAGTGGCTTGGATTGTGATGAAACTGGGAAATATGATGGATTTCTCAAATCCTGTTTTTTTGGCATAACACTGTCTGTAGCTGGGGCACACCGCATGGTCTGAGTTCCAAAGGGAGGCTGAGTTTCATTTCATAATGTACTCAGCACAGTCCTTCCATCACTGGTTCAGCTGATTGCCCAGCAGGCTGACAACCGGGAGGGCAGAGGGTGGGTAGGACAGCAGTGGAGATAGCAAATGAGCTTCCCTGCCAGCCGGCAGTCCCTGCCTGCCTCCAAAGTGCAAGTCCCAGGAAACACTCCCCGGAGGACAAGAGACCCGAGATGCTTTAAGTTTGGTGGGAGTTAGGGAGAAGGAATTGCGAAGGCCACATCGTTTCCAAGGAGCCATCACTGTTTCTTATTGAAAAGCCGCGCTGGCCAAGCTAACCATTTTTCTGGGTTTTTGTTGAATTTCACAGCAAACCACTCTTCACAGAGGCTGTGGACCTTGGCCTGGAGAGCTGGCGTGGCCCCCTGAGGTCGTCTCATTCAGGGATGTCCAGCGGGGCAGAGGGAAGGTGAGTAGGCCCAGGAAGTGGCTTCTCCCTGGTCCTCCAGCCACACAGGGCTCTCTTGCTGCTTCAGCACTACTTGGAGGAATGAGGGGGCAAGCTCACTGTCTGGAGGTGGAGGGAGCTTTGAAGGGGGCTGTGACTGGTTCTCTTGAGCCTCGAAGCCAAGCTCAGGTCGGGTGTGAACATGTCCCCAACATGGAATGCAAGACAAATAGTTGGGGAGCCAATCAGCTGCTGAATCAAACCAACCTCTCCCCTAGGTCTTATCTGGCTTCTGCTGGGAGAGGGTCCAAGCCTGAGATCACAGTGCCAGGGCCTGGCTACAGACCTCTGCTCAGCCTGACACCGAGGTGGTGGGATCAGCCCCCAGCCCTCGACGGCTCAGCCTGCCTGGCAGCTCAGTACGGGCTCCGGTAGACAGCCCCCCATACGGGGCGAGGGCAGGAACTGGAGAGGCCTCCTCTTCTCGGATTGTTGGGCAGCCTCTGGGCTTGGCTGGCCTGGCCCGGCTCCTGCCCAGACCCGCTGCCCTGAGCCAGGGCCCTCTACTCATGCAGGCCTCGAGCACAGCCTCGCGTGGCCTGGATATCCTGGCGCCGCACCGGAGTCAATCTTGCTGACAAGCTGTCAGCGGCACCGTCTGTCTGATGCCGTGCGGATGGCAGTGATTCAGCAACCCGGCGATGCTTCCAGGATTGTGTTCTTGCACACAGAGATAAAAAAAAAGAGTCCCCTTGTCAGGGGCGTGGGCGGAGCGGTGGTCCACACTGCCAGCGGGCTGGCTCATCCTCACTCAGACACCATCGGATGCCTGCCAGGGTGTTTTTTGTTGAAAGTTGGCAGTCGAACGGCCCTTGACATCTGACTCAGGACCATCCAGGTAACTGATGAAATGAGACGCACACTCGATGGCTGACCTTAGCGGCTGTGACGGCACAGCTAGCTCACCATGGCCACTCTAAAATAATACAAATTCCTCCTGAGGTTATCCTGGCAAAGAGGGGAAATGGCCCCTTTGGTGAAACCCCGTGGACCCTGCCTTCACCTCGCTGCAGAGGGCCGCTGATGCAAAGGCTGGTATTTGCCTGCAATCTTTCCCTGGGAAGTAATTAGTTTCCATTTAGAGGGATGACAAATTGATCAGGCAGGAGGCGCACGGAGCTCTGAATTGAAGCTAAACTGTGATGGCTGTGGCTCGGGCAAGTCGGGTTTGTAGGTCTGTCGATGCATTTTACAGCTTCAAAATTCAATCACCCAACAGCAGGAGAGGCAAGACACTGCTCTGAAAAGAGAACCCAAGCCCCTGCATTTCCTTCTGCAGGTTCATCATCGCCTCGCTAAAGCATGACGGTGGTGTGAAATGGCTTAGACGCACGGATGCCTCTGTTAACGGCCAAAGGAAAAAAAAGTCGCACATCATTAGGAATGGAATAAACGATACTGAGGCACAGAGCAGAAATGATTTGATTAGTAATTTCCAGTTTTGAAAAGACCTGGAAAAGTACCAAATGACTATACAGAAGGTGTGATGGAGTTCTTAATTGCTATAACTGCTCTGGGAGACGTGATGATTTGTGACATAGAATACAGCGCAGTGCGCGAACGCTAATAACCGGTAATTAAATGCAGCCGTGATATACTCTCAAAATGCACATACAAGTTACCATAATTTCTAGATTAAAAGCTGCACTGTCAGAAGCCAAAGGCAAAGCAAGGTGGAGGGAGCGAGAGACATCTCTCTTGCCTTCATGAATGGGCCCCACGCTCTCCCCAGAACAGAGCGGCCAGAACACTCGACGGGGGAAAAACCACACTTTAGCTGGAAAATGTGAAATGGCTCCTGAATGAAGGCGGCCCTCGGGAGGGAGAGTTATGCATTCCGAAAGGCCGCTGCTGCAGCAGGCCATCTGGCGGCGTGTAGAGAGCGCCGGGGCCGGGGTGGCTTCCGGCTGGGCTTGCCTTGGCCCCCTTCCCCGTGACATTTTCCACTCCAACTGTCGGCACGTGGGGTCAGAGGCGTCTGGAGGGAGAGCGGGGGCCGAGAGGAACCTGGCGGGGTCGTGGGGCTCTGTGGAGCTTGAGGTGGTGCTCCTTCCCCTGTCCAGCCCCTCATCAATGTGGGGGAGGGGGGTCAGGAGGGCTGACGGAGGGGGGCGGTGAATCGCCTGAAAGCCTCATTTGAATGGAAAATAAAAGAAGTCAATTAATCTCCCTCCCTTTGGGTGAAGAACGCTTGCGAGCCTGAAGGAAGGAAGATGAAGGAAACGCTACTCCTTCCAACTCAATTATCTTGGTAACAGCACACAGAGGACACTGGGCAAACAGATCCAGAGGTGGCAGAGGCACTCCACTTGAGGCCACGGCCTCCACCTTCTCCTTCTATTACCAAACCCCCAGCGTTTAGGAAACATAAGAGACCCGCCTCTTGGAGAGGTCAAGGGGCAAGAGAAAGGCTTTTTGCTCATCATTCGACCAAGGTCTACTGCACTCTCTCCCCCGACCTGGGAATACAGAAGTGAGTCAGTTCGGGAACACAAGGAAGGTGTGTCACAGGTTACAGAAGACTCTCTGGGACAGGGACTTCCCCGGTAGTGCAGTGGTTAAAACTGCATGCTTCTACCGCAAGGCGTGCGGGTTCAATCCCTGGTCGGGGAACTAAGATCCTACGTGTGGCCAGAAACAAACAGGACTTAAAACAATTCACACAATTCATTAAAATGAATATATATACATATATTTAAAAAAAGACTCTCTGGGATAAATGTTCCTGGGATGAGGGGGAAGAAGAGACTGTTAAATGGGAGAACTAGGGAAAGTTTCATGGGGGAGATGGTGAGTGAAGCCAATCTTGAATAAATGACACATTCTGGACATGAAGTTGGCCAGCGGGAAGGGCCTTCTAGGGGGAGAAACGGCACAATATCCAGAGCAGGGAGAGGCAGAAGAGGGACCCAGAGAAGTGAGGTCAGCTCGGGTGTGAGACGGCCGAGGGGAAAGGCGAGTGGCGGCTCTGAGGTCCCCCTGCCGACAGACAGGGTGGCCCTTGGTTCTGTCAGGGAAAGGATGTGGCTGGGACGGTGTTTCAGGATGAGCGACTGAGAGAGCCTGCACGTCCCTCTGTTCGAGACCCTCCCTTCAGGCACCCCCACCTAATCACCCCTCCTGCACCCCCTCAGCCTCCCTGCTTTCGTCTCAGCATCTCTCACTCGAGCCATCACACTGTACCTTATTTGGTTCCGTGTCTGCCTTCTCCCCACTTTCTTTCCCGTGAATGACTTTACTCCATTCATTGCTGAATTCCAGCACGTGGAGAACTGCCCGGTGCTTGGTAACCCCTGCTGACCAAGCCCGTGGACGGATGGCCGGGAACAGACTGAAGCCGCGGTCCTCCGAGGACACCCCTGCCCGACCAGTGGCCTCAGCGGCACCTCGGGGCTGGGCAGGAAGGCTCACTCCCAGGCTCTGCTCCAGGTCAACTGAACGAGATCCTCTGGGGTGGTACCTGGGGAACCGTGTCTTCATCAACACTGCAGGTGATTCTGAGGCACACAAGTCTCAGAACCACCAAACCAGAGGACAGCAGATATAAGGAGACCAGTTAGGAAGTTACCACTGAGGCTGTTTTGACGGACAAAAAGGGACAGGTGGGGCCAACCTTCTGAGAGAGAAGACACACAGAACTTGACAAAGGAAGAAAAACTAAGGGTGTTTCTAGAAAGGTCACTATAGACAGTTAATGGATAATAAATCAGAAAAAAGTTATCTAAAGTGGCTAAAAATAATAAATGACCCATAGTTTGGCTATACAAAAAACTCCTGCAAATCCTCGAGAAGTCTGAAACTCAGGAATACGGTCAACTTGCCATAATACCTTCACACCCTCAAGAGACAACAATAGAAAGATGGGTAACAGCAAGTGTTGGCGAGGATACGTGGCGAGATGTATGTGCAGTACCTGCACACAGGTTGTGCAGCTTGTGTTCACAGATTCTGAGAAACAATCTGTAGTGTTTACTAAAATTAATGTGTACATGTGTCAGGACCCAGCAGTAACTCCTGGGCTGTGTCTCAGAGAGATTATTATCTAGACGCTCTAGGTCTCAGAGTGTTTTGATCTGGAGCATCATGGGACTTCTGCATCCACTTCCAGTTTCTCTTCGATGGGCATGCCCGTCCCCTGACCTTATCCAGCGTGGTATGTGTGTGCGTATGTTTATTTTCCAGGGTTCCAAACACATCATGAGGATGATCTGGGTGGTAGTGTCTGTCCTGCGGGAGGGAGCTGAAGGCACCCTCAGACACCCATAGCACAGGATGTGTACTTTGGCATATCCTGCAGTGCGGAGAAGAAATAAGCTGTGTGTATACCCGGCAGCACAGGCAGCTTTTAAAAGCAGAGTGCGGAACGATAAGGAACAGACTAAGATTTATAGCACATCACCACTTAGGTAAGCTAAACACGCTCACAGAGGAGTAACATCCAGTTGACAAGGTTTGTACCCAGCATATCAGGCTGAGTGTCTGGGGTGAAGGAGAGTAGACTGAGATAAAGTGGGGAAATGAAGAGAGACCCCACATAGATACAGGATAATGGCATGCTCTGACCTGAGGGGTAAAATTAACTCAACTATCTAGCTCTGAAGCTCATAATGATGGACTTTCACAAAATGAAAAAAACAGACTTATGGGAGAGACACGTTTCAAGTGGGGGGTCTGATAAGTTGGTTCCGAGCTGGTGGGGTTCGCGTTGCTTCTCGAAGGATGGGGATGCAAGCAGGTGAAAAGAGGATTCTGAGCAGGAAGAGGCCTGAGTGGAGACGGGGAAGAACTGGGTACGACTGGAAGCGCTAGAGGAGCCAGCGTGGCAGGAGCCAGCAGCGCTGGGAGGTGGGACGGAACTTACAGGAGGGAGGGAGAGACAGCATCCGTCACGGATGACTCTGGATGGGAGGAAAGGTGCGGGCACGCTGGCTGCGGCATGGGAGGGGGAGGCGGGAGGCCAAGGGCGGGAAGAAGTGACACGTGGGCGGGCTCCAGCCGTGGGAGCCGAGCTTGCGGGGCCTGCCTGGGGGCCTGCCTGGGGGCCTCGCAGAATCCTGAGGTTAGCAGTGCTGCAGCCCGCATCAGGGCTTACTGATGACTTTCTCCAAAAACAAGCAGTCTTTGTGGCTCTGGAGAAGGGTTCTCCTGTTCGGGGCCCACACTCCCATCCAGGGAGACCAAGCCTTCTTTCAACCACCACCCACAACCACCGCTCTTGTCAGTGAAAGCCTCTCTGTCCCAGTGAGTTGGTCTGGTTGCCGCTTACACGCGCACGCGCACACACAGAGTTCTGTACTGATCAGAGAAGTAAAAAGTGTTTCAATATAAAGCATCGTGGGACTTCCACATCCACTTCCAGTTTCTCTTAGGTAAGCACGCCAGTCCCCTGATCCTATGCAGAGTGGGGTGTGTGTGTGTGTGTGTATTTTCCAGGGGTTGCTTCAGTTTATTCTAAATATTCTAGTGTTGGGGCCCTAACTTTTTCCCTTGAGTGAATTATAACTGCTAGGAAAAATTTCCTGTTTCATCTGAACCTGTCTTCCTACCATCCCGGCCACCATCGACCGTTTATTTTTCTTACGGGTACCAGGAAAAAACGTTTTAAAGTATATTTTCCAAAGAGATGAATGTCATGAGATATATACATCCACCAACTATTTACACCACAGCCTCCCCAGGAAAGAGACCACAGTGTTCCCCAAGCCACCAGAATTCATCCCAAGAGGTTCAATCTGCTCTGAGTATAAACATCCCCCCCAACCCCCTCCCCTACCCTTTTTTTCCCCTGCCCGACAACCCTAATCCCTTTATAAAAAAGGCTCGGCTGTCATTTCAAAAGCAGACATACTGTAGTATTTTCAAGTTTTTCTCTAAAACACAAGAAAACCAACCAACAAGAATAGCATAAGGAAAAGTCTACAACGACTGCCAAATACAATGGCATAGACACTACAGAGCTTCATCTGGCAGTCCCCTCCGAAACACAAAGGCAGAGTTTCTTCCCTTCCTGGGTCCAATGGGGAAACGGAGGCAGGTACTCATCAGGCCTTCACCAAGGTCGCTAAGATCGACCCAACAGCCAGCACGCAAACCATCCCACCTGGGGACGACAGGTTCCGTATTCCTGTCTGAGCTGGTCTCAGAGGGAGAGAGAGGCAGGGAAAAAGGTTTAAATTCTCCTGGGGTCAGCTCATTTGCTCCAAACTCACCAGCAATTATGTAGTTTCTTATTGAGGAGATGATATTTCATTTGGTTTTTTATCTGAAAACCAGATTTTTTATTTTCTTTCCCCCGGTGAAAGGGCTATAAAAGAAACAAGAATTTTGGTGTGGTTGGTGGTGGCGGCAGCAGGGAGTGGCGTTTGGGGGAGATGCAGGAAAAATTATACTCTGACATATATTATGCGCTTAATCTTTTGTGGCAACTTTTTTACATTTGTAAGAGTTATGGATTTTAAAAGTCAGGGCTAAGATGGCTTAATGAGCATTCACCCCCCTGGAAGGAGAAGTGGGGCTGATGTGTGTTAGTCAGCTGTTAGCTTTATTGCCTCTCTTCTGTACTAAAAGTGACAAGTTGAACACATTATAGAGAGCTCAGATGTGTTATGCAGATGAAGCCCGCAGCAATATCTGCCTGCTCTCTATTATTTATGATGTCTATATAATACAATGGACTGAGATTTAAGCCATTGTGATGCAGTTTGTTTTCCAGGGTGGTAAAGTACAGCACATTTTACAGAGAATTGCATCTCTGTTACATATTAATCAAATCCATCTTACATGCAGCTCTTACACTGTAAACTAAAGGGAAAAAAAGATTAAAGCGCTTGGCTTTTCCTCAGCTGTCAAGGACTGGCAATAAAATAATAATAAGGGCTTCTAAATAATGTGTGTGTGACAGGCCTGGGCTCGCTCGCACAGTCCTTTATGGAGGTTAACTACAAAATAAGTTCCAGTGAGTGATCGGGAACAGGCCTGGGTGTAATACTGTAATGCCAACGACGGCATAATTCTTGAAAAGTTCATTTGCAGGAAATTCTCAGACTTGATGAGGCAAAGTTTGGCCTCCTGAATCATTCTGCCGTGGTGTGCGGCAGGCGCGGAGTTCTTCCGGAGTTTACAGGCCTCGCACTTTTGAACTTGCTTCAGCTGCGGCCCATTAAGAAATGGCGAGCTCTGTTCCCCGGTCCCCGAGCAGGGGCTGGCTGGTAGGGAAGTCACGGGAAAGTGGTTTTGTGCCGGGACGCACGCACAGGCTGCAGGGTTTTGTGGAGGGGCCCAGGTGGGGGGATTTTGTTTCATGACGTGAAGGTGATCAAGGCTCAGTTAGTCTGGGTGCTGGGAGGAAGATGGAGAGTCTTTTTTTTTTTTTGATGTTTGCTCATGTGACTGCATTGGGTCTTAGTTGCATCACGCGCACATCTTTCGTCAAGGGGCTTGGACTCTCTAGTTGTGGTAGGCTCCATGGCATGTGGGATCTTAGTTCCCTGACCAGGGATTGAACTCACGTCCCCTGCATTGCAGGGCAGATTCTTTAACCACAGGACCACCAGGGAAGTCCCAGAAGACAGAGAACCTTGGTGTGGAAAGTCTGGGTCTCTGGAAGCTCTCCAGGTGACTCCCCACAAACCTTTCTCCAGGAAAGCACTGCCTGGCAACCAGGAGACTTTGGGGGCTTTAGCGTGAAATCTACAGACCCGAGAAGACAGAATGCAGATGACAAGAGGCATGGCTGCTGCATCCTTCCCCTTCGGGGTGGAAAATGCCTGCCTACCAACCCGGGCCGACTCACTTCTCAGCTCCAAGTGATTTCTAGAGAAAGGAGGGAAGAGAAATTGCACCAGGAAGTGCTTGCTCAGTTGCCTGAGAGTGAATGAAGGGCCTGAGTCTGCTCCTTGTTGTAATCAGCGGATGCAACACAATGGTTTCAGAATCTGCCTTTTTAACCAAAAGCTCAAAGTACAAAATTCACATTATTAACTCCTGAAAGTGAAAGTGTTAGTCACTCAGTCATGTCCTACTCTTTCTAACACCATGGACTGTAGCCCACCAGGCTCCTCTGTCCATGGGATGCTCCAGGCAAGAATACTGGACAGAATATTAGCCAATTCCTTCTCCAGGGGACCTTCTTGACCCCAGGATTGAACCCAGGTCTCCTACATTGCAGGCAGATTCTTTACTGTCTGAGCCACAATCGAAGTCCATTACCCCTTGCCCACCATCTATATACACCAACTCCCAGACATCCCTACTTAGGGAAATCACTCAGCCTGCCTGGGGTCTGCTTTTCTCCCTCTAACGTGGGGAGAACACCCCTCACCTCTTCTCATGTCTGAAGGACTCCACCGGGAGGGTTCTGGAATTATGGATAACATTGTATTCCTCCAGTGTCCTGAAATTTTCAACTTTTCTAAAATGAACACCTGTTATCTGAATTACGAAAACTGCAGCAAGAGCTACTTTTAAAATATGTAATTCAATGCATAGGTTGGATCAGTATTTACTGAGTGCCCATGATTTGCCAAATCTCATGTCACTTTTTTACATCTTAAGTGTCTCTGAAATTTCAGAGACTATTCTAAGCTCAGTATTTTTGAAAGCTCTGCAGGCGTTGGTAGGGCCAGGGTTGGGAACCTATGTGAGGCTTAATTAGTTGTTAAGAACACAGCCTCCAGGGACTTCCCTGCTGGCCCAGTGAATAAGAATCCACCTTGCAATTCAAGGGATGTGGGTTCGATCTCTGGTTGGGGATCCCACATATCATGGAGCAACAAAGCCCAAGCACTGCAACTGCTGAGCCCACACCACAACTAGAGGATCCATGTGCCGCAACTAAAGACCTCACATGTCACAACTAAGACCCAACAAAGCCAAGTAAATAAATATTAAAAGCAGAAACAAAAACACACAGCCTCCCGGTGAAACTTCAAAGCCAGTATGGAATCAAGCGGAACTGGGTTCAATGCCCTGCTCTGCCAAGTTACTTAAACTCTCAGCTTTCTCTAGTAGTAAACTAGGATAGTAAAATAATGCATAATAGCATGGCGATCACTCACAGCTGTCTACAAAATGGTAGGTGCTTGGTAAAGGTGAGCTATCATCTTTCTGAAATGAAAACAAGCCCACCTTCTGTATGGAACACGGTAGGTTAACAAAGTACGGGGGCAGGCATCAATTTCACTTTGTCCCCATGAAAACCACAAAGAGGCGGCACGACTATGTCCATTTTATAGACAAAGAAATTGGCCCCAAAGAAGTCTGTGCTTTTCCAAGGCTCTGCTTGAGGTTCATGGAAGAGGAGGACTTGAACCCAGGTTTCCTGAGGCTACCAGCCTCCACCTCACCTGGCTGGCAGGATGCACCTGGTGGACATGTGGCATCTCCACCACCATCACAGAAGTGCTGCTTCGAGCCATGGGTCTCATGACGCAGCAGCCTGGCCTGCAGGGCACATGGAAACCAGATCCCTGGGCCCCCACCCACCATGGCTTACTCAGCAGGCCTGGGGCTGGGGCCTGGGAATCCGCTTCGGAGCGAGTTCCCAGGTGAAGTCCCTGCTGGTGAAGTCCCTGCTGCTGGAGCGGGACCACTCTGACCACACACCGCCTCAGAGGACGTGGGAGGAGGCGGGGCTGCCCCCCTGTTCCCTGCCGGCCGCCTCCTTGCGCCAGGGCCTCACCCCTCCCCTCCAGGATGCCGCTGACCGCCAGCCAGGACACAGCTCAGCGCCTGGGCTCTTCCTCCAGAGCCTGAGGCCCCGCAGGGACACAACCGACCTAAGTCTGCTGGGCCAAGTCACTCCTTCCTGCTGGCAGCTGCCAGGGCCCCAGTTCCATTCCCACAGGGAGCAGCCAGCCGGACTCCAGTCCAGGGGCAAACACCCGCACGGAGCCAGTTCAGCCTTTCCCGCTCTGCTGCCTGGAAGGCGTCCCCAGACTAATTGGCTGAAAAGCGCCTGGGTGCTCTGCCCTCTGTCCACTCAGAGGTCTCTCCTGGGGTCCCTCTTGGGCCCAGAGCCACTTGGGAGTTGGACAAGCTCTTCTGTCCTTAAATCATTTCAGGCAGGAAAATTACAACCAACTCTGAAAGAGCCTAAGTCACCCTTTCCAGACGATTCAGAAATATTTGCCTATCAGAGTCCTCCGAGAGCACCCAAAAAGAGCATAGCGCTCCTCCCATCCTCCTCTCCCAAGCACACAGAGGGCTTACCCTGGCCCTTCTCCTGCATCCAGGCCCCAGCTCAGGATGCTCCAAGGAGGAGAAAGACCTGGCTTGGAGCTTCTAAGGCCAGTTTCATGTCCCTCCCTGTGTGTGCCTTGCCAACGTGCCCCAGGAGGGCTCTGGGAGAGCACAGGCCTTCTAAGATGAAATGCTCCGAAGGCTGCCAACACCGGCTGGGGTAGGAGCTGGGCCGGTCCCTCCCCGTGGCCCTCGGGTGTGCAGAGCTAACCCATCTCCTCTGAAAACAGCACATTTCTTAAGAAGCTCGATCCCCATGCAACCCTCTGCCTTCCTGGTGCTCAGAAGGCCTCATCAGCAGCTGAGAAGTCAGCCACAGGTCGGATGGACACAGGAGAGGCGCATCAGAACTGCCACGATCTTGGAAAGGGCCGTGTTCTTGCAGTCGCACAGCTTCCTGGTCCGCAGTATCTAGTGAGCACCAGCAGAAGCCAACCTCTCACACGGCAGGAAAGCTGCCAGGGCACTGCCCACATCTCTGGGAAGTGGAATTCGTAAGGTGCCCGATACTCTCCATGTTGGGACTGCTTTCTTAGAGCTGGGTGAGACTGCAGAGGCCACACCCTCCTAACCCCACCTCTCTATAGACATGGAGGGAAGGGTGTGAAGTTCAGTGACCCAACTGAGGGTGCGGTGACACGCAGCAGGAGAGTGGCCACCGCCCGCCACGCCGGCTGATCGGAGCCACGGCGCCAAGATGCCCCGAGAGCTGGAGAGTCCAGGGAGCAAACCGCACTTCTGTGACATGCGGGTCACCACCTGCCTGCACACATGCTTATCTCACTATCCTCCTGACCACTTTGGAAAGAACTTGTACTTACCCCCATTTCACAGATGAAGAACACTGAGGCTTGGGAAAGCCCAGTGACTGGCTAAGGTCATGAAGCTGAATGAGATGGGGTGATGGGCCCAAACCCACATGGTCTTACTCCTGGCCTGGTGCCCCTCCCCTTCACCGCGGTTACCCCACTGGGCGCGGCAGCAGGAATGACCATGTGTGTGGACGGAACGGCACACTGGATGGCGAGGCTGCCGGAGTCAGGCCATCAGCTGGCTCTGAAACGCTGACTCTCCACAGATCACAGGATTGCCACAGGCCCAGCCTTACACCCTCAGCACACAGCAAGTGAGGCGTGGGGGTGGGGCTGTGGGAAGTGGGGTTCACCGGACCCTCCACACTGGACCAAATACCCACTCAGTGGCTGAGTGGGCAGACAGTGACCTCAGGACCGTGGGGTCAGCTGTCCCTCTGCCTGGCGCACGTGTCCCCTTCTCAGGGGGTCTACTCAGACCTCCCAGTGAAAACAGCACCCTCCCCACCAGGACCCCCATCTCCCCTTCCCATCTCCGACCATGCTCCCCTGCCGACAGGGCTCCCTGTCTCTCCCACCACGAGAAGGTGGCTTTAGGAGGACAGGACGCCATGCCTGTTTTGGGCACTGATGATACATGTGGTGCCCAGAATAACCCTGGCATCTAGCAGATGCTTTGTAAATGTTTTTCCCATATATTTTCCTTTGAAATAAATTTTAAAGTCTACACAGAACTAGTCAAACTATAGTGAACATTCATCAACCTTCACTTAGATTCAATCCTCATTAACACTTTGCCACATTTTATTTCTCCATGTGTGTGTATTTCTGTGTGTGCCTATGTGTGTGTTAGTCATTAAGTTGTGTCTGACTCTTTGCAACCCCATGGATGATACACACGAGGCTCCTCTCTCTGTCCATAGGAGTCTCCAGGCAAGAATACTGGGTGGGATCGCCATTCCCTTCTCCAGGGGCTCTTCCCGACCCAGGGATTGGACCCAGATCTCCTGCATTGCAGGCAGACTTTTTACCGCCTGAGCCACCAGGGAAGCCCGTGTGTGTGTATGTGTGTGTGCACGTATGCTATATATATATATATATATATGTATGTATGTGTTTTTATGTAGTGTGTGCAATATATACATGTGTGTATTTAAATATGTGTGTATATATATTTGTGAGTGCATATACATATATATATACACTATATAACTACACAAACACACATATTTCTTTTTGGTAAACCAATTTTAAATTAAGGGAGAAAAGTATTGTCTAATAATAAGAACTGTAAAAATTGATGCTTACTGAACAGAAGAATTGATGCTTTTGAACTGTGGTGTTGGGGAAGACTCTTGAGAATTCCTTGGACTGCAAGGAGATCAAACCAGTCAATCCTAAAGGAAATCAACCCTGAATATTCCTTGGAAGAACTGATGCTGAAACTCCAATACTTTGGCCACCTGATGTGAAAAACTGACTCATTAAGAAAAGATCCTGATACTGGGAAAGATTGAAGGCTGAAGGAGAAGGGATGACAGAGGATGAGATGGCTGGACGGTATTACCGACTCAATATATATGAGTTTGAGTGAGATTCGGGAGTTGGTGAAGGACAAGGAAGCCTGGAGTCCATAGGGTATGGCAAAGAGAAGGACACGACTGAGCGACTAAATTGAACTGAAGAATAAGAACAGTGCCACAGCAGAAATTTCAACTGATACATTATCTACATACGTAGTCCGCATTCAAATCTCCCCAGATGTCCTCAAAACATCCTTTACAGCAAGCCCTTAAACACTGTAGGCTGAGGGCCCATCACGGATCGGGTGCAGCCTCTGTTCTCACGTATCTTTGGCCTCGCTTGACCTCAAGCAGCTTAGTCAACGCCTGCTGAAGGAATGGATGGGTGGGAGAGTCAGGCTGGGGTAGTCTTCCAGAGCAGCCAGCAGGGGAGCTGGGGGACCTTCACCCCGAGTTTCCTCTATGCCATCTCTTCTGTATCAAATCCCCCAGTACCTCCACACAGGACATGTCTCACTGTCCGCCCCCCACCCAGGTTCCTGGACTACTGTGTTCTCACCACTCACCCCTGGGGGAGGGAGGCTGTCCCTGAAGTTCTCACCCCACGTGAGTTTCCATTATCCTCCAATACCGATTATTCTCTCTCAAGACATAGGGCTTTCTCTACTGCCCTTGGCTCACATCATAAAACATAAACGCAGAAGGCTGAACATGTGTGCTGGCTCGTGGCAAAGCTGTTGGCAGGGGCAGGGGGACACTTCTGCTCGAAGGAGGTGTGTCTGGGGTCACCGATGGGGCCGTGCGTCCTTGGTAGCCCAGAAGGCTGCTTGCTCCGTAAAAGCCAATTGTGGCTATTATGAGGCTATTACTGGCGTGAGCTGTGAGATGCTCAAAACACAGGAAAACTGCTCTGGGAGAGGGCAGGAGGAAGAACCCGAGAGAGACATAAAAAGGCAATAGGATTTAGAGAGCACTCTTAGGAGAGAAGAGGGATGATGGATGGAATGGGAAGGGGACGAAGGGAGGGGGAGACAGGCCAGGAGGGAGGGGAACATGCTAGATGTGGGAAGAGGGCAGGAGAGTCAGAACCTCAGATGGAGGGGGACCAGTGCACTTGACTTTGCTCAGTGGTAGGCAGACGTGCCGGACAACAGTGGTCCAAGAGCAAGCCTGGGGGAGCGGGCGGGAAGGGTCTGAGGAGGGCAGAGAGCAGCCTCGGGAAGCTAGGAAGCGCACCTCCACTGGGCGCCAGCGCGAATGGACACAGGCCCAGGGGCTGATTAGAAACCAGCAGGCTTCCCTCGTCTCTCTTCTGTGAAATCTTGGCCCATCCTATGGACCAAGAGGAAACAAAATCCCGTGGCTGCCCCACACTGGGACCCCCTGCCAGCCCCCGTTCCCCTGCTGGTGCCCACCCTGAGGACTTCCGACAGTGGGTCTCTTGACGGTGCCCAAGTATGACGAGACGGTATGAATCACATTTGCCTAGACTCCCACCACCCCTTCCTTTCCAGTAACACTGGAGCCCGGAGTTGGTGACAGCCCCCACTGTGGACACCGACCATCTAATTTCCTCGTCTCCTGGGGGCTCTAAATCCAGCCCCCTCTGACCTGCTGGCGGGAGAGATGACCTCCCATTTGTCCTGCTTATCACTGGTAATAACCATTAGGGACAATGGCAGGCACGCGCACCTGCTGCCCACTAGGACGGCAGATCGGGTCTCCGCAGGAGGCCAGGGATGCAAATCTCCTTGTCCTTTTCATCACCGCCTCACTCCCAGGCACTCACCCGCATGGAAGCCCTCGAACCATGGGATGCGGGGGCCTGAGCCAGGGTGACGGAGCGCGCCCCGCCCCCAGGCGAGTTAGCCGCCCTGGGTTCAGGGGTTGAGCAGATGCTGTCAGGCAGCAGTTGTCAGGCTGATGAAAAGACAGGGTGCCGCTGAACCCTCGCTGCGGCCCGCCCTGTGTGCAGAGGCCGAGGCTCGGGACACCGGATGAAGAAGCAGGGGTGAGATCTTTCTGCATGAGCCCTTCTTTATGGGGAGCTTTTTCACAGCCGCCCTTGTGGTCCCCAGTGGACATCGGGGACAGAACCCGTGGCACCGGGGGCACAGCGTTGTGCATCCCACATCCCAAGTTTGCGCCATCCCCTCTCCCAGGGTCCCCCCACCGAGGGCCTCCAAGTGCCCTGATCCGAGGGTCCCTGCAGGGGCTGGGCCTCCCTGGGGCTGTGGGAGGCGGAGGGTGCTCCCGAGGCCGGGCCGTCAGCAGCCAGCAGCCAGCCGGCCCAGCCCTGCTGTAAAGTATTAACTCATACTGAACACAGTTTGTCTCCGAGGACCCTCTTGGCCCCTTCGTCATCCTGTGCTGACATTTTAATCGTGGGTAGTCTTCCAGAGCAGCCAGCAGGGGAGCTGGGGGACCTTCACCCCGAGTTTCCTCTATGCCATCTCTTCTGTATCAAATCCCCCAGTACCTCCACACAGGACATGTCTCACTGTCCGCCCCCCACCCAGGTTCCTGGACTACTGTGTTCTCACCACTCACCCCTGGGGGAGGGAGGCTGTCCCTGAAGTTCTCACCCCACGTGAGTTTCCATTATCCTCCAATACCGATTATTCTCTCTCAAGACATAGGGCTTTCTCTACTGCCCTTGGCTCACATCATAAAACATAAACGCAGAAGGCTGAACATGTGTGCTGGCTCGTGGCAAAGCTGTTGGCAGGGGCAGGGGGACACTTCTGCTCGAAGGAGGTGTGTCTGGGGTCACCGATGGGGCCGTGCGTCCTTGGTAGCCCAGAAGGCTGCTTGCTCCGTAAAAGCCAATTGTGGCTATTATGAGGCTATTACTGGCGTGAGCTGTGAGATGCTCAAAACACAGGAAAACTGCTCTGGGAGAGGGCAGGAGGAAGAACCCGAGAGAGACATAAAAAGGCAATAGGATTTAGAGAGCACTCTTAGGAGAGAAGAGGGATGATGGATGGAATGGGAAGGGGACGAAAGGAGGGGGAGACAGGCCAGGAGGGAGGGGAACATGCTAGATGTGGGAAGAGGGCAGGAGAGTCAGAACCTCAGATGGAGGGGGACCAGTGCACTTGACTTTGCTCAGTGGTAGGCAGACGTGCCGGACAACAGTGGTCCAAGAGCAAGCCTGGGGGAGCGGGCGGGAAGGGTCTGAGGAGGGCAGAGAGCAGGCTCGGGAAGCTAGGAAGCGCACCTCCACTGGGCGCCAGCGCGAATGGACACAGGCCCAGGGGCTGATTAGAAACCAGCAGGCTTCCCTCGTCTCTCTTCTGTGAAATCTTGGCCCATCCTATGGACCAAGAGGAAACAAAATCCCGTGGCTGCCCCACACTGGGACCCCCTGCCAGCCCCCGTTCCCCTGCTGGTGCCCACCCTGAGGACTTCCGACAGTGGGTCTCTTGACGGTGCCCAAGTATGACGAGACGGTATGAATCACATTTGCCTAGACTCCCACCACCCCTTCCTTTCCAGTAACACTGGAGCCCGGAGTTGGTGACAGCCCCCACTGTGGACACCGACCATCTAATTTCCTCGTCTCCTGGGGGCTCTAAATCCAGCCCCCTCTGACCTGCCGGCGGGAGAGATGACCTCCCATTTGTCCTGCTTATCACTGGTAATAACCATTAGGGACAATGGCAGGCACGCGCACCTGCTGCCCACTAGGACGGCAGATCGGGTCTCCGCAGGAGGCCAGGGATGCAAATCTCCTTGTCCTTTTCATCACCGCCTCACTCCCAGGCACTCACCCGCATGGAAGCCCTCGAACCATGGGATGCGGGGGCCTGAGCCAGGGTGACGGAGCGCGCCCCGCCCCCAGGCGAGTTAGCCGCCCTGGGTTCAGGGATTGAGCAGATGCTGTCAGGCAGCAGTTGTCAGGCTGATGAAAAGACAGGGTGCCGCTGAACCCTCGCTGCGGCCCGCCCTGTGTGCAGAGGCCGAGGCTCGGGACACCGGATGAAGAAGCAGGGGTGAGATCTTTCTGCATGAGCCCTTCTTTATGGGGAGCTTTTTCACAGCCGCCCTTGTGGTCCCCAGTGGACATCGGGGACAGAACCCGTGGCACCGGGGGCACAGCGTTGTGCATCCCACATCCCAAGTTTGCGCCATCCCCTCTCCCAGGGTCCCCCCACCGAGGGCCTCCAAGTGCCCTGATCCGAGGGTCCCTGCAGGGGCTGGGCCTCCCTGGGGCTGTGGGAGGCGGAGGGTGCTCCCGAGGCCGGGCCGTCAGCAGCCAGCAGCCAGCCGGCCCAGCCCTGCTGTAAAGTATTAACTCATACTGAACACAGTTTGTCTCCGAGGACCCTCTTGGCCCCTTCGTCATCCTGTGCTGACATTTTAATCGTGCTTTTGTGGGAGCCGGCTGGCAGTTTGTCATCAGGAATGGCGCGGCGAGGGGCCAGAGCGCGTTGCTGGCTGTGGCTGCTGCTGAGGGAAGCAGCCCATTCTGACAGACTGAGCAATAATCTGAAGTTACTGCGCCGAGCCTGTGGGACACCAGCCGGGCCGCTTTATCTTCTTCATTAAAGTGCGCTCAAAAAAAAAATCCATTTTCCTTTAAAGTCTCAGGAACAGATGGAGTAAAATTAATTGCGCCATTAAGTCCCGATAGACAATACCAGAGTGGTTTTCTTTCAACTGTGCATGTGTGTTACAAAGTGCTCTTCGTAAAAGGCAATTACTGCAACATTTGCCATAAAATAAAGGTTGCTTTAATGGGCAATAAACACAGGCTTCAAATTTTGTATGAAATGGGTCTCCAAAGGGCGCTGTTAGAGGCGGCTCAAAGGCACGGCTGACTTCAGGATTTCGGCTCCGGCTCCGGCTCAGCCTGTTCCGAGAACAATGCCTCCCCGCCCTTGGATGTATTCTGATAGAATGATGGATGTGACGCGCTCGCGGCATGGGCCTCTCCAGCCAGATTTTTCTGGTCAGCAAATGGCAGGCGGGAGAGAGCAGGAGAGAAAGAGAGACACAGGAGGGAGAGAGAGAGAGAGGTGTTCACCAGGGTGTCCTCAGGGCGGCACCCACTGGCTGAGGAAGGAGCCAGTTAAAGCGATAGGCCCGGTTCGCAGGGATGGAGTCGGGCATTTACTCCTCTTTCACCTCACAGGCCTGGTTCAGGGTTTCCAGTGGATTCCTGGAAGGAGGGCATAGTGAAAAATCTGTATTTCTGTATATTCAGGGCCCTTTAGGACCAAGATTTGGCAAAGAGGGGAAGAGGCTGTGCTTTACAACTGAGATGAAGATGGAGCTGCAGGTCGCTCAGCAGACGATGACCAGGCGCCCGGCCAGAGCCCAGCTCACCACCCCTCTGAGGACAGTGGCCGGGGCTGTTTAAGGGACCCCAGAGCATGCGCACAGCACAGATCTCCACGCCAAGCGCATGGGGCTGGCTTTTCTCAGTCCCCTGCCCCTTTGAACTGCACCCCCCCACCCCCACTCCTGCTTCATATCAATCCTTCCTGTTCACGGATCCAAGCCCTTCAGGCATGGTTGGATGGGGGGCGGGAATGCCAAGAAGACCAGAAACTCATTTCAAGCCTGTATATTTCTACATTTCAGTAATTACAAAGTTAGCATGACACATAAATGATCCATTAATTGAAATATGGACTACACCAACTCCAATATTTATGGGATAAATCCATATTTCATTAAACAAATCCAATAAGCAAATATATCAAGGAGAACATGAGAGCATTTTTATTTAAGTATGAGAGCAGGGGCTAAAGGACCATTTCCTGTCCAAAGTACAGACCTAGAACTTAAGAAATAAATAAACTAAAGAACCCTTAGCCGATGTGGAATTTGACGGGGCTGATGAGACCGAGAAGCTGATGCTGATGAAAATTAGCTTCAGGGGAATCAGGGGTCAGTTCCTAGGTCAGGGCTCGGGGGGGCCCAGGGAGCCCCAGCAGCCACCAGCCTCCATGATGCAAGAGGTGCTGTTTCTGCTCAGACTATGGAGGGGATGGCGAGAGGCCGCATGGACGCTTTGGCTGCTCTGAGGAAGGCAGGGCAGGCTTTTAGCTGTGTTTTAAGAGAGAGGTGGCTTTTGCACTGAGCCATGCACCCTGCAGCCCGACCTTCGGGGTGTTTCCTTCTCTGACGTTGACAGCGGGTGATGTCTATGTCAGCCCAGCCAACTCGACTCCCACAGCACAGACGTGAGCTGCCACTGGAACCTGGGCTCTCAGAGAACCGCCTCCTTCCTCTGGCTCTCCTGCTGGCATTCCCTTGCATCCAAATGGCATCACTGCCCGCCCCCCAACACCTGCCTCCTTGTGCACCCCAGGCCATCTTTGGGCCTAGACTCCTCCTCTTCCTTCATCCCTGCCACCCATCCTGAAGGTCCTTGTGTCCACCTTCTTTGCCACGTCTTAGCTCAGACCCCATCACCTCACCTGGCTGTCACGGCCTCTTAACCTGTCTCCTGCTCCAGCCTGACCTCTGCTAACCGCTTCTCAAGGTGACTGAGTGGGCTGAGATGAGAGTTTCCATATACTCGTTATTGCCTGGGAAAATTCTAGTGAATGAATTATCTCCTGGGCGAGGAGCAGGGGTGGCGATAACTAGGAATAGTATACTCTTTCACAGTGTCCCAGTGGGGAGATAATAATCCCAGTTAAAACTCATGGCAGCCCGCTGCATCCACAAGTCCTGTAAGTTTCAGGAAAATCCTAAGTTCCTTAAGCTTCAGGTCCAGTTTTGCAGGGCTCCAAGCTTATATAATTGGAGAAGGCAATGACAACCCACTCCAGTACTCTTGCCTGGAAACTCCCATGGACGGAGGAGCCTGGTAGACTGCAGTCCATGAGGTCGCTAAGAGTTGGACATGACTGAGCAACTTCACTTTCATGCACTGGAGAAGGAAATGGCAACCCACTCCAGTGTTCTTGCCTGGAGAATCCCAGGGACAGGGAGCCTGGTCGGCTGCCGTCTATGGGGTCACACAGAGTTGGACACAACTGAAGCAACTTAGCAGAAGCACAAGCTTATATAATATGGGGTGCCCAGACCAGATACAACTTTAATGCAAGATATAATATTATTATAAAGATTTACCATATATGAAGAATTGATGCTTTTGAACTGTAGTGTTAGAGAAGACTCTTGAGAGTCCCTTGGACTGCAAGGAGATCCAACCAGTCCATTCTAAAGGAGATCAGTCCTGGGTGTTCATTGGAAGGACTGATGCTAAAGCTGAAACTCCAATACTTTGGCCACCTCATGTGAAGAGTTGACTCACTGGAAAAGACCCTGATGCTGGGAGGGACTGGGGGCAGGAGGAGGAGAAGGGGATGACAGAGGATGAGATGGGTGGATGGCATCACCAACTCGATGGAGATGAGTTTGAGTGAACTCCGGGAGTTGGTGATGGACAGGGAGGCCTGGTGTGCTGCGATTCATGGGGTTGCAAAGAGTTGGACACGACTGAGCAACTGAACTGAAGTGATATATAGGAACAAAAAGTAACAAAGCCACGTGAAGACACTGCTGGAGGCCTGGCGGGGGCTCAGAAGGGGCCTGGACAGTGAGAGGTCTTCCAGCTTGAGCTTCCACAGCGTCCTGGTCAATCTGCCCTGACCCGGAACACAAGGAGCGGGTCTGTGACCTGGCCTCAGCCTAACTCTTCAGGCTTCCTCTTGACGCTGCTCCGCCCAACCCCCAACTCCCGGTGTACGGCTCCCCACGCTCCAACGCCATGACCGCACATGGTTAGGTCAGCGTGCTCCCTTCTCCCCTTTCCACCTCATGCCCCCCTCTCTTCCCTCAGCCAGGTGAACAGCAAGGGAGAAAGCACCCTGGCAAATGTCTCTGCAACTTTCAGGACTCAGCTCTATCATCATTTCCTCCAGAGAGCCTCTTCTGATGACGTCAGGCAGGACTTGGGACCCTTCCTCAGAAGCTCCCATAACATCCTGACTGTTCTTACCCTACCCTGACTGCACAGCTCAGAAATGAGCTGTCTTTTCTTCCACTGAGTACAGAGAAGATGCTAAATACATATCTAATGACTGGATAGGCATGCCTGAGACAAAAGCAACCTTTCTTTCCCAGTGCCTTACGCGATCCCTGCCAAGGCTAGGCACTGAGGCTACACGGTGTGCTTGGAATGGGATGGGGAGGCGGTAGAACAGGAGCTAATGCTACACCATAAGGCGCCAATTCCACTCTCTCTGAACCAGGGCAGTTACCAAAGCACACTGCGATTGGCTGTTGGCAGGGATGGAACAATGAGCCAGGACAGACCCACACCTGAAGCCTAGGTCAGTAGTTCTCAACTAGCTTTGCGCATTAAAACATATCAGAAGTGGGACTTCCCTGGTGCTTCAGGGGTTAAGAATCCACCGTGCAATGCAGGAGACGTGGATTCGATTCCTGGTCAGGGAACTAACATCCCACATGCCATGGGGCAACTAAACCCACTCGCCACAACTAGAGAAGCCTGCACGCCACAGTGAAGATGCCATGGGTTGCAACCAAGATCTGATGCAGCCAAATCAATAAATATTTAAAATAATAATAAAATAGGTTAAAAAATCTGGAGTATTAAAAAAAAACGTATTTTGTTGCTGCTTGGTACCTAGCCCCAGAGATTACTTTTTTACATGGTGGAATCCAGTCATCAATGGACTTCCTCCCAGGTGGCGCCAGTGGTGAAGAACCCACCTGCCAGTGCAGGAGACATAAGAAACATGGGTTTGATCCCTGGGTCGGGAAGATCCCCTGGAGAAAGGAATGGCAAGCCACTCCAGTATTCTTGCCTTGGAGAATCCCATGACAGAGGGGTCCATGGGATCGCACAGAGTCATCAGTACCTTTAAGAAGCTCTCCAGATGATTTTAGAGTTGAAAATGAATGACCTAACCAATCCCATATTAATCTAAAACTCCCATTTAAAATATATTTTTACACACAAATTTGGATCTGCTCATGGTTACCTGCCTGTCTTCAGTCAATACTGTACACGGCCTATCCGCGTCACTTTCTCAGCATGAGTGAGCACCCGTTGTTGAGTGTCTGGGCAGAGGGCCGCAGCGACTTTGCACCTCACCCCCCACCATCTCACCAGTTCAGTCCGCAAATGCTTTGTAAGTGTCTGATACAAAACACTCACAGGAAATACACAAGAGTAAGACTTAGTTCTTATCCTTGAGGAGCTTGTAATATTTTAGATCAAACCACAATGAAACTTGACAGCAAAAGAACATTCACCAGCCTGTCATGTAAGTGCCAGTGACAAGTGCTCTGTGTAAGGCTGTCCCTCCACGGCAGATCTGTGATGGCCAAGTAGTCTGTGAAACTCAAGATGTTGGACTGGTGGAGGAAAGAGCGACACTAACAGATGTAAGTCAGGAAGTAACTCTCAAGTCACACTGGATACTCATTCATTCATTCCTTCTATCTACTGACATACGTATGTCTCAAACACGTATGATGTGCAACACACGATGGTGAGTTCCACAGATACAGGATGCAGGCGGTGGAGATGACCCCCTGCCCTGATGGAACACAGGACATAAAAGAGGCTCTAACGCATCGTGCATTGAAGTCCTCAACTGCCACTGTGGTTAAGGCTATAAAGGGCAAGTCCAGGGTCCTTGGATATGAAAGAAACTTAAAAGTCAAGGACCACAGAGATCTAAGTTCCAAGAGCATAGCCGGTCATGTGCTTAACTTTAGTGGTAAATCCTTTCACATGGAGGGTCAGAAACAGCCTTGGAAGGAAGCCGGTGAGCAGAGAGCTAAGGCTTAGCTTATCCTCCCTGCTGGACCACATTCTCTCTCACTGGCAGAGAAATAACCTGCAGGGACTTGCACAGTGCCATGTGCAGATGGGGTTTAATGAATGTGGTGATGATAATGATGATAATTATTCAAATTCCTTCCTATCTCTGCACCCCAGGGAGGCCAGTGCTGCCTTTTGTCATCTGACTGAATCTGAGAGGTGACCCTCCTCCCTTAGTTTTTCGTGTGATGTCTTCCCAGGCCTGGCAGTGTTCCTCTGCTCCATGGCGCCACTCCCGTCAGCACGTGCTCAGCAGTGTGCTACATGGAAAAGCGAGAGTGTGACACGGAGGACAGGGCTGGGCTGGCACAGGGAGCACCTTAAAGCCAGAAATACCAAGTGTGAGGACCAGGTGAGAGAATCTGCGTTCATTTGTTTACACTCCACCTCCTTCAGGAAAGAGTTTAAGGAGAATTAAAATGAACAGATACACATAAAAGGTATTAAAATTGAAACAGAAAGCCAAAATCTGATTAAGGAAGAGAAATCAAAACCTATTTGCAGGGCAGGAACAGAAATGCAGACGGACAGAACAGACACTGTGGATGCGGGGGGGGGGGAGGGGAGGGGAGCATCGACATATACACGTTTCCGAGTGTAAAACCGAGAACCAGTGGGAAGCTGCTGTGCAACGCAGGGAGCGCTGTTTGCTGATGTGATGACCCAGAAGCGTGGGATGGGGTGGGAGGGAGGCTCAGGAGGGAGGGGATATATGTATACATATAGCTGATTCACACTGCACGGCAGAAACTAACACAGCGATGGTAAGCAATTATGAAGGGCAAGTGTTAGGCGCTCAGTCCTGTCTGGACTCTTTTGCCACCCCATGGACTGTAGCCCGCCAGGCTCCTCTTGTCCATGGAATTCTCCAGGCCAGAATACTGGAGTGGGCTGCCATTCCTCTTATACTCCAACTTTTAAAAAGGCTAAAAAAAACCCAAAAAACACAGAACCATGAGACCAAGCACCGAATTTAACTCTGGCCTTTCCAGAAGATGGGGCAGAGGGAAAGACAGGATCCGGTAACCTGCACTCCCCAGTGGGAGAGAAGTCCACAGTTCTCCCAGGGAGACGCTAACATCCTGACTGGTCCACAGCACCTTGCATGGATGGCCCCTGTCTTCATAGCAGACACATGTTATCACCACCTTGGCTTTTGAAAATTATCAGTAAGTCCAAGGGATAAACATTAAAGTAGGATCTATCAAAGATAATTCAACTAAGGAAGATAAGCCACTGCCCGCTGAGCCCGTGCTTTCCTGGGGATCACCTCGGGGAGGGAGCAGAGCCCTCTGCTGACCTGCCATGAACAGAGCTTCTCTCCCACGGACTTCAGGAAGCGCTGGCGAGAAACCCCTGGACAGTGCTCAGGCGCTGCTGACCTTCACGCTCCAGACGCCCAGGACGGATGACGTCCTGAGTAGAGGCAGCGCTGAAAGCCCGGCCAGCCCTCCTCCTTCTCCCCATGGAGACCAGTGATGAAGGTCCTTCAGGAAAGCCTCCAGGTGCCTCTGTGAATGGCTCTGGGTCCACTGACCCCCGCACAGTTGACATGCTGAGACTTTAGAAAGCTGATGGTCAAAAGAATTACCTGTGATGATGAAAATGGTCCCAGGTGGCACAGCAGATAAGAATCTGCCACCAAGGCAGGAGACACGGGTTTAATTCCTGGTCCGGGAAGATTCCACATGTAGAGCAACTGAGCCTGCAAACGGTAACTACTGAGCCCATGCGCTGCAACTACTGAAGCCTGCAAATCTCGAGTCTGTGCTCCGCGACAAGAGAAGCCACTGCAATGAGAAGCCTGCACACCGCAAAGAGGGGCCCCTGCTTGCTGCCACTAGAGAAAGCCCATGCAAAGCCACGAAGGCTCAGTGCGGCCAAAAACAAAGAAAACAGTCACCATCTGCACTGTCTGAGAGAGCAGCCGCTAGTCACATGTGGCTATCAGGATGTACGTCACTGAGTAACTGACGTTTAGATTTTATTTAATGTTCTTTCCTGTAATCATGTACGGATGTGAGAGTTGGACTATAAAGAAAGCTGAGTGCCAAAGAATTGATGCTTTTAAACTGTGGTGATGGAGAAGATTCTTGAGAGTCCCTTGTACAGCAAGGAGATCCAACCAGTCCATCCTAAAGGAAATCAGTCCTGAATATTCATTGGAGGGACTGATGCTGAAGCTGAAACGCCAATACTTTGGCCACCTGATGTGAAGTACTGACTCATTGGAAAAGACCCTGATGCTGGGAAAGACTGAAGGCAGGAGGAAAAGGGGATGACAGCGGATGAGGTGGTTGGATGGCATCACCGACTCGATGGACATGAGTTTGAACAAGCTCTGGGAGTTAGTGATGAACAGGCAAGCCTGGGGTGCTACAGTCCATGGGGTCACAAAGAGTCAGACATGACTGAGTGACTGAACTGTTTATTTAATGTTAATTAATTTAACTTAAATAGCCACACATGACTAGTGGCCACGGACTAGACAGAGCAAGCCTGAAGATCCACATCTCAGAATTGGTTTGCAAAGTTTCCTAACAGGCACTGTTCATACCCCACCATGGCCGTAGATAAATCTCAGGGACGCTCTTGAGGGCCTCACAGGAGAAGTCAGAAACCAAAGACTTCTCCCAGGCACTTGAGTAAACTGGTCTGCTCAATGAAACTATTTAGTACTGACCAAACACACTTTGGAGAACGTTTGCCAAACACAACTGTTGAGGTTTTGACAAACCGGAGGTTGGGCCATTCTGGTATTGGGTAACTATGGGGCCCAAATGCCTCCCCAAAGTCACTCCTAATTCCCATATAATCCCCAGTCGTAAAGCCCCGCCAGGCACACAAGCTCTCTTCCTAATTGCTGAGGCAGGAGGGCACCAGAGAGTTCATCCGCGTGTGGTAATTAACTCCCACCTTAGTGGTCAAGAATAAAACACATCTCTGTTTTCAACACTCGCGATTAAGATCTGCCATGTCTGGAGGTCGTTTTGGCCTCCCCCTGACTCTTGGAGAGCTAATAAAACTCAGCCTTCGCAAGAGTATCCATGGCCAATGATTCTGGTTAAGTCTGGCCGTTAGCTGACTTCAGTCCGCAAAGAGAAAAGCCAAAGAAAGATGCGTGAAAGCTGCCAACGGCTCTGGATCCATTTCTCCGTATGTTGAAAGAGCACGACCGCTACACAAAATGTTTAGAAATGTGAGTTAAGTTTTGTCATAATGCATTAAAGCTGATTTCAGGGGGAAAACATTATAAACCTTTTTCTAGTCTCATATATAATAACCAATATGAGTCTGGATTACTGAAGAACATTCTTGGCAAGAGTGAACGAGGGGATTACAGAAGAGAAGCCGGATGACTGAACGGGAGGGAGCTGTGATCCCAAGGAAGGCTGGGAGTCAGTGGGAGGGCAGGCGGACCCGGGCCTCAGCTGCAGCCGTGGGGACGACGAGCACTGCGGGATCTGGCTGAACACCATGTTCTGCTTGGCGAGAATGTGCTGCCCAACAAACACCCAGGGCACGAACCCAAAGAAGCGCAGGTCCCGTGGCGGGATGGGGTGAGAATTCAGGAACTGAGGCCTATGGAAGCCTCTTGGGGCCCGGGGCAATACAGGCCAAAGATGAACTTAACAAGAACTCAGAGAAAAGGGATTTCGTGAAAGACCACAGAGAAATGAAGTTGCCTGGATGCCTCTACTCCAAGGTTAGCCTGAAGAACTCAGTCTGAACACGTCTTTAAAAAGCCTATGCTCGAGGTAGCTCAAACAGAAAAGAATATCTGCCTGCAGTGCAGGAGAACTGGGTTCGATCCCTGGGTTGGAAAGATCCTCTGAAGAAGGGAATGGCTACCCATTCCATTATTCTTGCCTGGAGAATCCCATGGACAGAGAAGCCTGGTGGGCTACGGTACATGGGATAGCAAAGAGTCGAACATGACTGAGTGACTAACGCTTTCACTTTCAAGTCTGCCTCAGCATCATGCAACACCTAGCAAATCTCTGAAGCCGTCTGCTACGTCTGCGACGGTATGTGCTAGACCTACTTCTGTAATCTCTGCTTTCGCTCTGATCTAGTTCAGACATCAGCATCTGTCTAAACAGAATCGCAGCTAAACATTTTTGTCAGACTAGGGTTCTCAGCCTAATAATATCCCTCCATGAGGAGCGGTCCCTTGTCCCTCTTTTCTGAAAACCAAATCTGATGCAAGACAAAAAACTCAGAAAAACTAATGGGACTATAATTTTTGAGGAAGGCAAGGGCTGTCCTTTGGGTTACACTTTGGGTTAATCTGGAGAAACCTGCAAATGAAGAGAAAATTGATGGGTATAATTTGGAAAGGATTGGGCTCAGTTTTCAGAGGAGTTAACAATGGGGCAGGTGGCAAGTCACCTCCCCTGTGAGACAATCGTTCTGCGGTGACCAAACGCTTGAGACGTAGAAAAAAGGAGAACTCCCAGCTATCAGGCACCTGGGCACTGCAGAGGCCACCCTATGGGCAAGCCTTCACCCTTTCCCTCACTGCCTCTTTGCCCAATGCTGGAAAGGATGAGCAGCAAAGAACAAAAACAACAGAGGCCGCGAAGCAGTGCTAGCCAGCAAGCATGAGGCAATGGAGCCCAGTGGAGTTCTTGTCCCTAAATGGAAATTAGCGACAGATGTGCTATCAGAAGGCTCCTAGAAGCTGTGCCTGGAGCTGAAATGGAATGAATGAATAGGGTGGAAAAGCCTTGTGAAGTCATGGCACACTGACCTGGGGGCCTCGAGGGTCAAGATTCAGGACCATCATAGGGAAGCAGCCAAGGCATGTCCAGCCCTGCAGGAGCCCAGGGCCTTGGCCACAGAAAGTACGTCTCAGGCAATGGGCTTCCGGAGCAGGGGAGTCAGGGGTGGGGCCGTGAGATGTGGAAGGACGTCTCACTTTGTAGAACTGTGAGCCCAGGTTCCCAGACCAGTTAGTAGAGAGGTATCGTTATGCTTTCGGCTTCACTTTGACCAACTCTAAACCATAAAGAAGGCTGAGGGCTGAAGAATTGATGGTTTTGAACTGCAGTGCTGAAGAAGACCCTCGAGAGGCCCTTGGACTGCAAGGAGATCAAATCAGTCAACCCTAAAGGAAATCAACCTTGAATATTCATTGGAAGGACTGATGCTGACTTCAAAGATCCAATCCTTTGGCCACCTGATGTGAAGAGCTGACTCACTGGAAAAGACCCTGATATGCTGGGAAAGATTGAGGGCAGGAGGAGAAGGGGGCGACAGAGGCTGAGATGGTTGGATGGCATCACCGACTCGATGGACATGAGTCTGAGCAAACTCCAAGAGATAGTGAAGGACAGGGAAGCCTGGCGTGCTGCAGTTCATAGGGTTGCAAAGAGTCGGACACAGCTTAGCGACTGAACAACAAACAGTGTGCATCTATGGGATACAGGACTCCATCTGCCAGCAGCTCTATTCTCTGGGCCATTTCCCAGGAGTGTCTCTTCTGTAAACTGAGGCACACCAGAGCCATGTGCTCAGGAGAGAAAGAGCTCAAAGGAGGCCACGTTCCTGCCCTCGGCCCAGGGACTCCCATCCACGAGAGCAGGTGACGGGGCCCCTGCCGAGAGGCCGGCAGGGCATGGGGCGCTGGGTGGGGACAGCGCTGGGCGGTGGCCCCTGCCGCTGTCTCCAGTGTCCCTTCTGCCTCCCAGCTCTGCAGCTGGAACCCAAGCACCCCACAGGGTCCGTGGGCCCTGAGGGCGAGCCCACCTCTAAGGAAGCACCAGAGACGCCACCATGAGCAGCACGAGTTGGGGAAGGGGAGAAAGTCATAAAACAGGACATGGGCGAATTCCCTCTTCTACTTGCTCAGGGTCATTTTCTCCAAGCAGGAGGGCCCCTCGCCAATTGCCTGCCTACCTCTGCTCAAAGGCTAATGATTCCGTAAGGGTCAAACAGCAGCCAGGACAATAGCCTCTTAAAAACAAAATGCTAGCATTATACATTATTTTTATTTCCCCCTCTTGGCTGCTCCCTTTTTTTTGCCTTTACCTTGACCAGCACTTCTAATTATTTTAGAGGGAAGAGGGAAGATAGGAAATCAAAAGATCTGGTTCAAAACACAGCTCTCTCCCCCTCCTCCTGGGGTGAGCTCATCTCCTGTGAGATAATAAGCATGAAGTGGATGCCAGGCTGCATGCACTCCCCAGACAATGGCTGGGGAGAAAAAGGCAGCAGCGCGCACACAGGAGGCTGGCAACCCGCTGTCCGCGAAGGGTTAAAGCCCACAGCGTCCTCCAGCCGTTCCAGAAAGAACACAAAGCTCAGTGGGGCCGGGAGGAAACTCCCACAGGGTCCCTATTAAAACGGATCAAGTCACACATGTCGATATCCCCATTTCATAGATGCTGTAATTTGTTTGACAGGAGTGAATCCCGCTGATCCAAGTCAGGGCAAGGGAGGGGGGGAAAAAAAAAAAGTCTGCTAGAAAGGGAGACCCATAGAGAGCCTGGTGTTTTCTGCATCTGGCCTTTAGAAGAAAGCCTCAGGTCCACCGGATCAGCCGGGCTTTGAAAACAGGGCGGGTCCCAAATAGAAGACTGTCCTTAGGCACACATACACATACACACACACACTCATGCACGGTGTGTACGCACACACAGGGCGCATTGTTCTGATCTTAACTGTGAGATGTTAGAAATGGTACAATAAAGCGTTTTCGGTTCCCAGCGGAGAACAGGATCAAACCCCGCTCTCCCTCTGGTGATCCTGATAAAGGCAGTGCCGGTGTTCTAACAAAACGCGCTGCGGTTCCCGCGCCTTCCTTCCACTCCCGTTCGTCTTTTGTGTCTTTCTTTTTTTTCCTTGCTCTCTCTCTCCCTGTCTTCCCTTCTCTCTTCCTGTCTCTGTCCCTTGCCAAAGGCATTAAAAATGAGAATTAAAGATGAGAACCACTCCACCGAGCATGGGGCGGGGGGTGGATACTAATCCACTGGCCCTGCTTTGCTGGGAAAGCAGGTTTTGAATAAGGCCCCTGACACAGATGAGATGAGTTTAGTGACCACAGTTTAATTGTGAATAGGGCACAGCGTGCTCTGCGGATATGAAACAGACAATATGGGGCAAACAGGCCTTTTTGGAATTGGTTTCTCCTCTTGGTTAATGAGGGTCAGGGGAGAATGAAGGAACAAACCGAGATGTTTGGTACAACCCAGGAGGCTGACCCCTCGAGGGAGATGCTGCTGGAGTGGGGCCAGGGCCAGCTTTGCAGTCCCTCGGGGCCTCTGAAATCACAGAAGGCTAGAGAGGAAGTCAGGAGCTGGGAGGGTCCTCCGAGACCTGCCAGCCCCACTCCCTCTATAGCCCCCTCGAGGCAAGGCGACTTGCCCAGAGAGACAGAAAAACCTGGGCAACTGCCTGGCTTCTCCCGAGGCCTCCTGGGCCCATCCCTGGTCCCTGCTAGACTAGTTAATGCCTTGTTCTCTCAGCCTGTAAGGATGGAATTGGAACCAGCAATCGGAGTGTTGGTAGGTGCTCAAAGGCTGCTTTGAGAGGCAGCAAAGGATGCCCACTCGCTGTCTCAGAGCTTCCTCTGAAGGTTCTTCATAACCCTTACGTGGAGTTATTTTGGCTTTGGTTTGTTTGCCCATTTTCCAAGTTGTCGCAATAAATTTCCCGGAGATCTGAAGCAGAAAGACAAGCATTTAAAATGTAGATATTGGACATAAATAGCTGCTTTTACATGAAAAGTAAATCCTCTGTTATGCATAATGGTTAACTTTCCTCTGGTGGTGGGTATGGAGACAGGAGAAAGCAAAGAACAGTACATAAATTTCTGCGAAAGTCGATTTCACAAGAGAGATCAAAGAAGAAGTTGGCAGGAATGTTCCTCCTTTGCAGATTAAAAAAAAAAAAAAATGGTAACAAAGACTCTTCCTTGAATGCAGATGTAACGCCAGGAGTTGCAACAGCCAGAGTGAAGCCATGAGGGAAAGGCTGAGAAAGCGCTGGTCTGCACGCCGAGCCATGGGACCAACAACAGCGCTAGCCTATCTGTAGGACTTTTTTTTTTTACAAGGTGAGAAAAAGAAATCCTAAGTTGTTTCAGATGCTGCTGGTCAAGCTTCCTATTCCTATTACTTGCAGCTAAATGCACTTCTACACAACACAAAGGCCAGGACTACAGACTGGATCCTTCTTTCTCCTTTTCACCTCTGGTCTCTAAGGAGCAAGTGTCCTCCTTCTGCTACTAAAAATTCTCCTCTGTTCTTAATTCTGTCCCTTAAGACCTCCTTGGGGACCTTGTTCCATCAGTAATCCCTTATTCCCTCTCCAATAATTCCAACTCAACCTAAAAACACAATCAAGTTTCTCTAATCTCAAAAAAAAAAAAAAAAATCATTTTACCCCCTTCTGCGAGGAAAACATCTTTGGGTTCAGCGAGCACATTTACTTAAAGACTTGTGACTTTAACCTTGACCTCTTGCTTGTTCACTTTTTCGTGTGGTAACGATGCGCTGAGGAGACCAACGTGCAGGGCCTCATGCGAGACCCAGGGGGCTCCGCGGGATGCGGGAGCAGACCTGGGCTTGCCTTTGAGGAGCTGCGGGTCGTCAGCTCATCACACCACAAATGCAAGATGAGAGCTGCCATCCTTCACACCTCCAGAGCCCACGTGGTGCCCCTGGGCAGCCACAAGGCCCCATCGGATGGTCATCAGAGCCAAACGGCACCTCCCTGATCAGCCATGGGTAAGCGAGTGGCCTTCAGGCTGGCACCCGAGCTGGGTCCTGGCTCCTCTGTGAGGTAGTCACGTGATGCTGAGAAGACTCTGAGCCGAGGGCTGAGGCTGCTCCCTCCAAGCCTGCCTTCAGACGGCACAAGACACGGCGTCAGGAGCCAGGCACAGCGTCTGGCACAGAGCGCGCGCCTGCTGAAGGGCAGCCATGGGCACGACTGCTGACCACACTTCTTCTCAGTGGACTCAGGTGGGCAAACAGGGAAAAGCTTGAAGACGGACAGAAGCCATTTCACTCAGGTCTTCTTTCTTTCTGAGTTTAATGATCCCTCCATTAAATACCTCCTGGTTAAATAAAACTTGAAGGACAGAAGCCTTGTCCCCAGTCTTATCAAGACAGACTGTACACCTGGTTAAAACAGCCTAGCCGACCTCTGCCTATGCCCCCTGGGGTCCACACAGTGTCCGAAAGCCTTCTAAATAGACCAGATGGTTTTTTGTACGATCCTCCTAAAAAGGCCACAAACCTTGCAGGGCACACTTTTGGTACGCTAGGCAGGGAAACCTAACAACTCCTAAGCCGTATCAATGAGAAAACTCTAGAATCTCTGGCACTTTAGTGAGCGGGGCAGTGCCTGAACGAACTGCTTCCCTGAGGGGGCCCTCAGAATCCTGGCCCTCTGGCTGCAGGTGCACATGAGGGAATTCTGACTTCAACCAAAGTTAGATCTGGCAGTGACTGTGCTGGGAAGGTGTGCTTGGATAGGAAAGCCATCAAGTCTGAGATCCAAAGAGGTTTTTGCCCATTTATTTTTTTCTCTCCAGGTATTTAATTTCTAGGGGGCTTCCTGGATGGCCCAGAGGTAAAGAATCCACCTGCCAATGCAGAAGACACAGGAGATGTGAGTTCCATCTCTGGGTCAGGAAGATCCCCCGGAGAAGGAAATGGCAACCCACTCCAGTATTCTTGCCAGGGAAATCCTATGGACAGAGGAGCCTGGTGGGCTACAATCCATGAGGGTCGCAAAGAGTCAGACATGACTGAGTGAGCACACACATTTTCTAACATGTACACACATCCACACTCCCTCATCCCTGCCGCCCACCCTGTCATCCAAGGCGGGGGGTACAACTTTCCAACTACAGGGGGGCTGAACTCACAAGGACATCTCCTTGTGTCACCGACCTGGAGCCTGGGAAAACCGACAAGAGGGAAAGGGTTCTAGAGGACTCCCCTGTGCATCCGGCCAGCCAGTGGTTTCACATCCAGCACTCATGTTTTTAATTTCTCGAGAGCCACGCAGGCGGCCTGGAAAGGCCCAGGCAGATGGGCTGCCATGTCTGGGCTGTGAGTTCAGCCAGTAGCCAACCTGCAAGGCAGCGCTCAAGTGCATGTGATCCGGGGCTGGGTGGCCTGGGGTGCCGGTGCGGGCTGGCCCTGCAGCCGGCTGGCCTCTGAGCCCCTGCCAGGCCGCCGGGCTGCCAGGGGAAGTGAGAGTGCTCAGCATGAGATGCCAGCTGGCCGGGCTTGCTCCCCAGGGGGAGGCTGTAAGCACAGATTACCAGGGACTTTGTTCAGTTCTGCTGCCGGCTCCCCGAGGAGAGGAACATCACAGCCCAGCGTCGGTACTAATAGGCCCGGATGTGCCAGACCCGGCTAAGGAGGCCAGCGCCAGAGGGGGGATGTGCAGCAGAAGGGAGGACAAAGGCCATACCTTCCAAGCCAACAAGCTGGCTTGGAACCTGACAAGGCAGCGCTCTCTGCAGCCTAGCCCAATCCCTGCCTGGAGCCTCAGGGGATGCTTCCTTCTGCTCATCCCCATCTCTGCTGTCCACATCCAAAGAAGCCCCCAGCCCTCCACTGAGCTCCACCATGGGAGCCCGTGGGGTTCACTAATGACAGAGCAGAAACTCAAACTTTCCTCTGCTTCATTTCAAGGACCTGTAACTGTGACGTTGACACGAGCCACCACCGCTCAGGAGTTGTCATGGAGACCGTGGTGGTGGCAGAACTGATGTTGGTCTCCACTTCCATGGAAAAAAAAAATAATTTAAATTTTTATGTATAAGACCAGATCATTCGACTGAGAAATTAAATTGACAATTTCTTCCTATTTTTTCTCCTAGAGGGATTTCTGAGGAGTGCTGGAGAAAGCATCCATTGGCCAGGAAAGATGTGCAGGCCTTTCGGGCTGGTCATGTCTCCGAGCCCGAAATGGTTTACTTCAAGATCAAAGGTGGCCCTTGGCTGGTTTCACTTCCACGGTCCCAGTCCCATATTCAACTTGCCACCCAACACCCTTGCCATCATGTTAGGTATTTAATATAACATCGCTCATTTGGAGCCTGGGCAAAATGCCTCTGAGGAAATTTTTGTCACCTGTTGGTGCCGCGTGAATCCCAACCTGAAGCGAGCACATCCCTGGATGTGAATGCACAGGACAGGACCACTCTGAGGAGCAAAAGAGCATGCCCCTTGAGATCAATCTTCCTCCCTGCACGGACGGATCTCTGCCTTGTTCCCGCCCCGCCCCCCCCGCCCCTCCTCTGTTTGGGGGCCTGCGGGTTCCGGCCTCTCTGCGACTGACACCCAGGTACTCCGTCCTCTGGACTCAGCAAAGAGCCACCTCCCGGCTGACCCCTCCGCTCCACCCCTGGGGTCACCACTGTCACAACGGGACTTACTGAGGCCAACCACCCCCGGCGGCCCTCCCCTCTGCTCTCCCGTGGCCCGCCTCTAAGTCCCCAGCCTGGGAGGAGGGAGACTTAATGAGTTCTCACCAGGGTCAGTCTCTCACAAAACACACCTACCACAATACCCTCCTCATCTCCTTTCATAATATGTAGGCAAGCTGTCATCAGAATCTACTGTGACACTCCCAAAAATCTAACATTACTTGCAAAAGAGCATTCTATATTCTCGGTGGAAATATCTCTACAGCCTTGATTTCAGTGGTTGTCTGGAAAGAGATGACGCACGTTTAAGGCAGGAAAAAAAAAATACATGCACACGCATATACATACATCTATATGTATATATATGCCTCTCCAACCTCTCTTTCTCTTGCTATTCTGAGGCTTGTCTTTAATGAGCAGCTCCAAATGACAGCTTTAATCACTGCCTCTGGCCACTGAAAGAGGCCGCTAATGATAGGAAAGAACATAGGGCCATTTGCATCAATCAGCTCCAGTCTAAATCACTTTTTATGATAATGCACCCAAGCGAAGAAGAAAGTCTCTGATGTCGCCTGCATGATGATGTACCACTGTGCCGTCTCCCCAGTTCAGACCTCCATATAAATCTCTTAAAGAGGCATGCACCCCACCCAGCACTGCCTAACACAGCCCTCATTTTCTACACCATTAATGATCCACCACCAGGGCAGAGTCATGAGGGGCTGAGCTATCTGTTCCTTTAGTTTTTAGTCTGGGGGATATACCCTCTGCTACCAAATAAAAATAACAAGGTAAGGGAGAAGAAGTACATCCTGACCCACTTATAACACCATTTCATCTTTTTTTTTTTTTAAGCACTCAACAAAACAGAAGGTGGGTACGTTGCCAAATGTGATTATTTGCTAGTCCTGGAGATGGAAGGCCAGGTTGTATGATGACAAGGACAAAAGGCGGGGAGCTCTGAGGTCTGAGCTCCAGGTCGGGCTGCCCTAGGCCTGTGTGACCTGGGGAAGGTCCTATTAGAGTCCCTGGGCCTGAGTTTCCCCAACTTCAAGGGCCAAGACCAGATCATGTCCACGAGTTACAGCCAACGGTAAAATGCTCTGACTTGAAGATGGTCAGGAGAGCTGATTTTTCCATTCAGAACCCCATTCTTCTGGGGAGAAGGCTGACCTGCCTCTTTTAGGACCATGGGTCTGAGCAACCACAGCTTCACATGTCAGATGCAGTAACCAGCCTTTTTACATAGATAGATAGATATGGATCATTTTTAAAGCCTTTATTGAATTTGTTGCAATATTACTTCTGTTTTATATTTTGGTTTTTGCGCTGTGAGGCCTGTGAGCTCAGCTCCCCGACCAGGGATCAAACCCACACCTCTGCACTGGAAGGTGGGGTCTTAACCCCTGGACCATAAGGGAGGTCCCAGCAGCTCTCTTCACAGTGGCTCCTTGGAGGAACATTTCATATCAACTGAAAAAATAATTATATTAAACAACATCATGGTTGATTATGATGCGGAGATGTTTCAAACACAGGAATTTTCTTATTCTGTACTCAGTGTAGAATTAAGAAGCCTGGAGTGCTTTTTCCATTTCCTCCAAAGTACAAATGTCTGTTAGTGGCTAACCTGGGGTCATCTATCCCCTTGTAACAGGACAGACCTCTCTTGCTACTTTAAGCATACCAGCCAATACATACATACGTATATACATATACACACACACATACATGTCTACTCCAGAGAGCTCACAATTTATTATCTGTATACTTGGGGAAATGCTGAAGGAAAGCCCATTTCTAAGGGTCCCTTTGAGGGAAACACCACTGCTTCAATGAATGTGATGCTTAGGACAGCCCAGAAATGACTATGCGAGTATGGTTTGACTGCCCACATGACAGACTAATTAATAGTGATTATTTTATTATGCACAAGGCTGTGAGTAGCATTGGAGAAGGAAATGGCAACCCACTCCAGTATTCTTGCCTGGAAAATTCCATGGACGGAGGAGGCTGATAGGCTACAGTCCATGGGGTCGCAAAGAGTAGGACATGACTGAGCGACTTCAATGTGAGTAGCATTTTGGTAAATGCTGTTTGAGAGCACATTCTAGCCAGTGAACCTGAGATTTTATTCCTCTGTCTTCTAGAACCTTTCCACACTCCAGTTATCCACTGTGATGGTGTAACTGTAACAAAAAGGTTGGATATACGAAATGACTTCCAAGGGCTAGAAACTTAGGATGGGCAATGATGGCTCCTTTTAAGTCATTTGCTTGCTAGGTCAGTTAGGATTCACTTTGGTGGCAAGTGACAGACAAAACAACAGTGGTTTAAACAAGAGTTTGCTCTCTCAGAGTACAAGTCCCAAGACAGGCAGCCTAGGGCTGGAATGGCACTCTCTAATGTCAGGGACGTCGGGTCTTCCTACATATGTGGATATATCTGCCTTTATTGCCTTCCGTTCCCCCAAAACACATCATCGCCCAGGACCATGACTGTGGCCCCAACAGTTGCGGCCACATTCTAGATGGGCCTGCTTCTGGCCCTTTAAGGACACTCTCTACAAGCAGTGCTTCACCAATTCATTAATACCCATTAGCCAGAACTGAGTTCTAGGACAGCATCTTGCTGCAAGGCAGGCCATTGAAGGTTAGTCTTTATTCTGTTTAGTTGGCCCATTTGTCCAATTAAAAATCAATAGTTTTTATTACAGTGGAAGAAGGGGAGGATGCAAATTAGAAGGCAACTAGCATTCTTTGCCACTAACAATGTCCCAGTGAACTGTCCAGTAGTATCATGGGGACCCATACCTCAGTTCCCCAAGCCCCCTCACAACCCGCGGCGTGGGGCAGGGACGCCCCGAGATGCTTTTTCCTTTTCCCACAGTATCCCTTGTGGGGGCTGCTTCTTGTTGACCTGTAATTTTCCCAAGGGGGTCCCTTCTGAAAAAGTCAGCCCAGTAAGGAACTAGAAAATGGAGTGTATTCTTCCAGAAAGACACCATAGACTCAGAGTATCATTTCCATGCTGTGGGAGGCAGCATTTTACAGCCTCCCAGAGAAAACAAGAGGACAGCAGTTTCTGTACGTTGAACCGCCACAGGATAACTAACACAAGACAGAGAGCGCAGAGTCGCCAAGGAAGGGCTGGCGAGTGAGGCAGCCTTGTAAGCTGTGTGGGGGTGCAAGCAGTCGTACTCAAGTCTTCAGGGAAAGTCATGGAGCTATTTGTAAACATAAAGGTGTTTCTATATGTAGAATGGATAAACCACAAGGTCCTACTATAGCATGGAAAACTGTATTCAATATCCTACGACAAAGCATAATGAAAAGAATATTTAAAAAAGATGTTAAAAAAAGGTTTTTTCATTTCTTAGCATAACACACTGACCACCAACATTTCACATGTGGAATTCCTTCCTGAAAGTAATTAGCCAACTTTAAGTGAACACAGACAGAAGACCTCCTAAAAATTCTTTCTACCACACATAAGCAACTTTACTTTAGACACTTTCTTTTTCTCCCCAAATGTAAACATCTGGTGTGTGCTTGCATGCCAAGTCTCTTCAAGCACATGCGACTCTCTGCCATGGACTGTACCCCGCCAGGCGCCTCTGTCCATGGCATTCTCCAGGCAAGAGTACTGGAGTGGGTTGCCTTCACTTTCTCTGGGGGATCTCCCTGACCCAGGGATCGAATCCCCATCTCTTACGTCTCCTGCACTGGCAAAGGGGTTCTTTACCACTACCCAGTAAGCCCCACATAAACTTGACACCAGGTGTCAAGTCCACCTCCATCTCACTGGCAGGGCAGAACATCACTGCTGCGTCTCCAGACTGCAAGAGAGGTCCGGAGGAGACGGCCTGGGGCTGGCACAGTGCCAAGGAAGCCAGGTGACTGTGTTCTCGGGCGTTCACCATTTCCTGGGCGTCATCCCCACAGGGCCCCAGGCTCTTCCCCTCACGTTGCCTCTGCCTTGAGCTGTCTCGTGTCTTGTCTAGATGGGCTTTTCCAGCGCCTGGCACCTCACTGCTCCACGGCCTCCACACCAGACACCTCCACCAGGTCTGTTTCCTCCACAGGCTCCCATCAGTGGATTTTTGCCCAAAGGATTCAACTGATCATACTCCCACAGAGAGAGAGACCTATTTTTAAAAGGCGGCACTCCCATCATCATGGAAGACTCAGTGACTACACCCCATGGTCTTCTGACATGTGGCAGATGCCATGCAGACCCTAAGGGACTCTTGATCCCAGTAGCCCCCTTCCCTGTCTCTCGACAGAGCACTGCTGAGGGCGGCACTTCCTTGCTGTAAGGAGTAGGCCAGGGACCTCCGTGGTGTCCAGTGGTGAGGACTCAGAGCTTTCACTGCTGTGGTCCCAGGTTCAATCCCTGGTCGGGGATTCAGATCCCTGCTCGTTGGAAAAGACCCTGATGCTGGGAAAGATTGAGAGCAGGAGGACAAGGGGCTGACAGAGGATTGAGGGCAGGGGGACAATGACAGGATGAGATGGTTGGATGGCATCATTGACTCAATGGACATGAGTTTGAGCAAACTCCGGGAGATAGTGAAGGACAGGGAAGCCTGGAGTGCTGCGGTCCATGGGGTTGCAAAGAGTTGAACATGGCTGAGCAACTGAACAACATACAACAAAGCCATGAGGTGCAGCCAAAAAAAAAAAAAAAAAACCAGCAGATCAACTATAGATGGGCCCTGGACCTCACCAAGAATGACAAATATATATGCACAAAGATACCTCAATGTCAGGCTGCCCAACAAAGACTATGAAAATCACCGCAGAGTTGAAAAACAATTGTGCCTGTGCTGCGTCTTTGCGGTGGAGCACAGGCTTCTCTGGGTGCGGTGCCTGGGCTCAGCTGCTCTGTGGCATGGGGGATCTTATTTCTCTGACCAGGGATTAAACCCACGTCCCTACCACCAGGGAAGTCCCGTAACTGAAGGTTTTGAAAAGCTGTTGTATGTTGCACCGCAGAACAGAAGCTTCTTGGGGGCTGAGGCAGTATCTGTTTCCTTCACCAGTTCCTGACATCTGGCCTGCAGGTAGAAAGTGCTCAGTAAATGTTTGCTGGCTGAACACATGAATGAAGCTTCAAAACTAAGAACCACATATGTCACAAGCATGAATACTCACAGGCTATAAGTAATCTTCCTTTCAAGAATCAGAGATGATTGGAGTGGCAGGAACTCTCCTAAATCCAGTTAATCCCATAGACTTCAAGTAGAATACTATCTTAATAGCTCTCAGGTCTAGATGAGACTCACTTTTGAAGACCTGTGAGGTGAGGTGAGGTGAGGTCGCTCAGTCGTATCCAACTCTTTGCGACCCCATGGACTGTAACCTACTAGGCTTCTCCGTCCATGGGATTCTCCAGGCAAGAACACTGGAGTGGATTGCCATTTCCTTCTCCAGGGGATCTTCCCAACTCAGGGGTCGAACCCGGGTCTCCCACATTGGAGGCAGACGCTTTAACCTCTGAGCCACCCTGAAGGTGATATAATTACCTCAACTGATAATCTTATCTAGGGCCCGAAAAGCTTTTATGAGAAAGCTTACCTCAGACAAACTAATTTTCTACTATCTAGTAGAAATGTTCCAGATATGGTATGCAAAGTAAATTTCAGAGTTTATTTAGGAAAGAAAAGAAAAATGAAAGAAGGAAGGAAGAATGAAGAAATGAAGGACAGAAGGAAAAAAAAACAAACCTTCACACACACCAAGAAAACGATCTGCTCCTCCCAGCTCCCAAGGCCAGAAGCATCTGGAAGCGAATACGAGGGATTACAAGGGTCGTGCTATCAGAAGTTTGTCCTGTGTAAGATGCCTTTTCTGGTACCTGCTGGCTTACTCGGCCTGTGAACATCAATTCCACACTATCCCAGTTCTCAGGTCATTATTTCAACTCATCTCATTCAGCAATAGGTGGTTGGCCAATGTCAAAAACCATGAACAGGCAATGATTCCCCAGTATGTCCGAGGGATGTACAGTAAGATGTGACACAGTGCCAGGACGAATGCTGGTTTATGGTGCTTCAAAGTGGATACGTCACTGTCTGTAAGCTGAGCCTTGGTGAAAAATGGAAAATGTTCTGCTGAATTCTTCACATTCTTTGAAAATGAAGACTCATAGAGCAGGAGGAGCCCTTATAAGACATTACCTGGACCATTCACCTGCTTCATAGAACTGCCCCCAAATATTGCCCTCTCCCCGCCCCCCAAAAAAAGCTTCCAGGTACACAGAGCAGAAGCTCCACCAGCATCTCGGTTACCAGCCCACACACGGCAGAGCCAGCCATTACTCCAGCGCAACCCCAGCTCATTACCAGCCTGGGGCAGAGCAGGAAGCCAGACTAAGTGACATTCATAACATATTTTACTCTGCACAAGTCTGAGAGGGTAAGGGTAAATGTCATTCCGTGGGGACGCATCATCCACAATGACCACGCAAAGGGACAAAATTGCCCCAAGAGGCTCGAGTAAAGTGACATACTTAGCGGTTGGTAAGGGCTTCAGTTAGAGCTTCCCTGGTGGCTCAGTCGTAAAGAAACTGCCTGCCCATGCCAAGAGACGCAGGTTCGATCCCTGCCTCAGCAAGATCCCCGGAGAAGGAAAGGGCTATCCACTCCAGTATTCTTGCCTTGGAAATCCCATAGACCTAGGAGCCTGGCAGGCCAGACTCATGGGGTCACAAAAGTGTCAGATGTGGCTGAGCGACTAAACAACACAACAAAGGCTTTGGTGAATTCTAGGACACACACCTTCACCTCTAACTGAAGTTGCTATCGCGAGGCAGGCACATTTGAAACCACGGCACCAGGCCCAGGTTCAAACCTGGACACAATAGCCCTGCCAGGCTCTGCGTCATCATACGGGCCTGTCCCACAGGGTTTTTGTGGGAGACTGTACTAGAGTGCTGAAGCACCTGCTCCTAGTCCTCGATAAATATTAGATATTATGATCTCCGCTTCAGAGGCCCCGGGGGAGGGCTGAGGATCATTGAGTCCGTATTTCTTCATTAAGAGAAGAAAGCAGCCATTTAACTATTGGCAAAATCATCTTCCTAACAGTAAACTGTTCTCTCTCTTGCTCTCTTTTTCTTTCACTGGCAGGAGAGCTAACACTGGCAGATTCCTCCTCTGGGACCGGGGCCTGCTCTGTGTCTTATCTGGAAGGCTCTGGTGGGGACTGCCGAATGCTTTTTCGTGATGACGGCGGTTTCCCCTTCTGGGCACCTGCCCCCAAATCAACAACGGGGCATCTCTAGGTCCGGAGCCACAGGAAGGCACCCTCGGGGGCCAAGCACCCAGCCCTCCAGACTCTGCACGAAGCCGAGGGCCGCGGCGAGGCTGAAGCCCCTCCCCTGGCGTGTGGACTGGCCGAGCAGCCTCTTCAAAGGCTCGGCTCTGTCCACAGGGTACTCAGTCAGCTCCATCAACCAAAGGTACCTGGGGTATGTCTGGCACACTGACGCTGGGAAGAGTGCTGGTGAAGACACTGTCCCTGCAAAACTCCTACAGTTTTACATACACCGGGAAGTGTGCGGATCTGACCTCTCCTGCCCACTTTGCATGACGAAAAAAGGAAAGAAAACGGGAAAAAGGGGTAAAATGCCACTTTCGCCCGCACTTCAACTCGAATGTGTGTCTATGATCCCAAAGAGCTTTTACACGTTCTGTTCTTTAAAAACGAAACAAAAAAAGAGAAGTGTGTAGAAAGAGTCTATACAGTCCATGGAATCCTCCAGGCCAGAACACTGGAGTGAGTAGCCTTTCCCTTCTCCAGGGGATCTTCCCAACCCAGAGATTGAACCCAGGTCTCCAGCATTGTGGGTGGATTCTTTACCAGCTGAGCCACAAGGGAAGCCCAAGAATACTGGAGTGGGTAGCCTGTCTTTTCTCCAGCAGATCTTCCTGACCCAGGAGTTGAACCAGGGTCTCCTGCATTGCAGGCAGGTTCTTTACCAACTAAGCTATGAGGGAAGCCCTCTATACAGATATAACCCGCTTTAAATAAATACGTAAAATTTCTGAGGGACAGGTGAATGCCTAGAGGTGGAATAATCAGCTTCATAACACACTTCTTCACTTTATCAGAGGATTCACTGTTTCTGAGCATGCACCCCTTGTGAATTTACACTAGGGTCCAAATGACTGACACCGGTGTGACATCCCACTTTTTCAGACACACCCTTATCTAGAACAAGGCAGATCTGGACTCCCCTGGTAGTTCGGTGGTTAAGAATCTGCCTGCCAATGCAGGAGACATGGGTTCGATCCCTGGTCTGGGAAGATTCCACGTGACTCCAGGAAACTAAGCCGCTGTGCCCCAACTGCTGAAGCCTCCACACCCTAGAGCCTGTGCTCTGCAACAAGGGAGTCACCGCAATGAGAAGCCCATACACCGAAACCAGAGAGTAGCCCCCACTTGTGCCACTAGGGAAAAGCCCATGCAAAGCAACGAAGACCCAGCACAGCCAAAAATAAAGGAATAAATAGGGGCTTCCCTGGTGGCTCAGTGGTGAAGAATCCACCTGCAGGAGAAGCAGCTTCGATCCCTGGATGAGGAAGACCTCCTGGAGGAAGGAATGGCAACCCACTCCAGTATTCTTGCCTGGGAAATCTCACGGACGGAGGAGGAGCCTTGCAGGCTATAGTCCATAAGACACGACCAAGTGACTAAACAACAACAAGAATTACTACACAAAATAAGGCATATCTGAGAGTGCTCAGCGGGGGACAACACCAGAAGCTGGGATGCTGCGTGTGGGCTAGCCACGGAACACAAGCATTCTGACCCGCTCAGCCCCCAGTGCCAGGGTTCTGCTGCTGACCGCGTGCGAGCAACAGTGACTCTCATCCTCCGATCACCACCCGGCCATCTGAAGGGCTCCAGGGAGAAAGCGAGAATTGAAGTGCACTCAGGAAACACCCTAACGCTCCAACTCCTCTGCTCTCTTCTGAAACTTTCCTCCATGAGGCCGAGGGTGACCCCAGAGCTTTCGGAATATATTACTACAAAGGGACATACACGGTGCCAACACCAAACAAACACGAATGCGTGGTGTCGTGAGGCCCTGGCCCTCCTGGGAGAGGATCCACTTAGAGAACAAAAACCAAAACATCCCATCATTAATCCTTAGCAACCTGTAAAGTCGAGCTCTCAGATAATAACACGGGGCCTGGTGTCGACGGACCAGGGGTCATATTCCATTTGTGCCATCATCTGATCTATGATGCTAACCAAGTTGGGACTTGGAGCTTGGGTTTCCTTCCCTGCAAGTCTGAGCAGGCACCTGGCAAGTTGGATGGCCTGGCACAAGGGTAAGGTCGCTGGGTTTGTCACCATAGGTGCAGAGGCCCTTGCTGGGTGAGAGCAGGACCAGACCAGGGTTTTGCTTTCAATACCTCTGCTCTGAAATTCTCTTGCTGCCATATTCCATATTCAAGCTATGTTGCAAAGGCAGAGAGAAGCTGCCTGGAAACCCTGAGGACTCGCCCTGTTGTCTCAGGTGCCCTGAGAGAGGTCCCTGCCCCGGGAGGTTGGGAGCCACAGGATCTGCTAATGGGGAATGAGAGGCTATTTAGGGACACCTGCAAACTTTCTGCTCACCTGTGACCTAGACTGAATTGCTCTCCAAGTACTCAGGGAGTTTCACAATCGCCTTGACAACCGTGAACAGAGAGCTGAGGCAGGTGCTATTTTTGCAGACGAGGAAACGGAAGGATGACTTTGCCTTTCTGGGGCTGGGAGGGGCACACTCTTGAAAGACATCCCAGGCCTCTGAGATCCCTTCTTACAGGGATGGGTAACCCATAAAACAAGAGTGTGGGGGAATGTCCCCTGAGGACTTCCTCTCTCCTCTCCACCTTCCTTGTCCCCTCAACATTTCCCACCTTCCCAGCAGCTGCTGAGCTCCACAATGCCTTTCCACAACCTGACTCACTCACTGTCCCAGCAACCCACACAACAGCTTTCTGGAACCTGAGCTGTGAAAGAATGCAAGTCCCCTCAGGTGGGCCCTCCTGTCCTCTACTTTCACTGTCCCACATGTGATGGGGACTTTCCCATGGTTAAAGGCCACGGCCATGGCTTTCTTTTATAAATCCTAAAGCAACTGCTGAGGTCGAGATGCATAGCAGACATCCTGAGGGGCCCCTCAAGGAGTACAAGCTGTTCCTACAAAGGATCTCGATAGAGGTTTCCTCAAAACAGATATGAAGATGGCCAATGAGCACATGGAAAGATACTCAACATCATTAATCACTGGGAAATGCAAATCAAAGCCATGCAGAGACACCACTTCATGACCACTAGAAAAGCTGGAATAAAAAGACAGACAATAACAAGTGTTGGAGAGGTTATGGAGAAACTGGGATTCTGATGGTGGTAATACAAAACGGTGGAGCTGCTCTGGAAAACAGCCAGGAAGTTCCTCAAAAAGCTGAACACAGATTTACACTGACAACCCAGCAATTCTACTCCTGGTTATTTCCCTAAAGAGAACCGCAAAAGTAAGTCCATACAAGAACTTGTACAAGAATGTTCACCATAGCATTATTCTTAAGAGCCAAAAAAGGGACACAACGCAAATGTTCGTCAACCTGTAAATAAAATGTGGTCTATCCTTACAATGCAACCTTATTTATCTACTTAAGGAGATGAAGTACTGACATGTGCTACATGAATCGACCTCAAAAACATTATGCCGAGTGAAATAAGACAGAACCAAGAGGTGACACTGTGTGCGCCCATTTCTATGAAATGTCCAGAACAGGCCTCTCCACAGAGACAGAACACAGATGAGTGGCCGTCAGCCCTTGGAGGGGGGTGTGGAGAGCGACTGCTGATGGGTAAGGGGGTTTCTTTCTGGTGTGATGAAACTGGACATGAAACTGGTTCTGGAATTTTTGGTGATAGTTGTACAAAACCTTGTGAATACACAAGTCAGAAATGATTGACTTGCACACTTGGAAATTGAGGAGTTTTATTATTGAGATAGAATGTGAACCTTCTCTCCTTAGAATTGTTATAAAAAAAAAAAAAGGCTGCCTTAGAGGGGGTGGTTCTCAAACTCGAGCGAGCAGCTGTGTGCAGAGAACTGGTTTAAGCACAGGCAGGCTGGGCGCCACCCCTGCAGCGTCTGCCTCTGCAGGTCCAGGGTGGGCCTCAGGACTCCGCCTCTCTGACCAGTCCCGGTGCAGAAGCTCTCGCTGGTCTGGAGGCACATTCTGAGAACCCCAGCCTAGAGCAGTGCCTCTCCCCATGCCCGTGTGCCAGCTGGGCACTATCCAGTGAAGGAATGGCTAGCCAGCTGCTAGGAGGGCTGGCAGTAGGGCTGCCCAACAAGGGGCAGAGAAGGCCGATCCTGCTCTGGAGCCACCCACGTGGTCAGGGAAGCCTGTCCCCAGGCGCGAACCCTGGCTTGACCTCTCCTTCCACCCACCCTTCCCGCCCTGCTGCTTCCCTCCCACACATGCTGACCCTCCCAAGGAAATAACCGGCTTGCTAAACACTATCCATCTGCATCAAGGGAGGTGGCAATCTGTCAAAACACATACCATATCACTGGGGGGCTCTTGTTAAAAAAGGAGATTCTGATTTGAAAAATCAGGGTGCAGGTGTGGGGCTCAGCATTTCCAACAAACTTCCAGGAGAAGCCCAGGCCAGGGCCCCTGTGACCTGGAGCAGCCTTCTGACGCCACGATGGGAAGAGTCTATGAGCCAGCAGGTTGGGCGTTTCATGGAAAGGGTCATCTCACTTCAGAGGTAACAAGCAGGTGCTGACAATACCCTGCCCTTGAGATCCAGGCCAAGGAACTGGGTTACAGGTGAGTGTGTTTCAACAATGCCTTTCAGGTACTTCCAGTAGTTCATCCCTTTGGACTGGGGCCCAGACCAACATGAGGCATACTTTCTTCTTTGCTCTATTGTTACAGCATGGCTGCGGGGCATCACTTGGGCAAAAGTCAGTCATCGGTGTTGTGCAACCAGCAGACAAGTGGTGACGGAAACCCACGACACGGCCTGTCCAGGGAACCCAAGACTCAGTGGGAAAGAAGACAAAAAAATGCGCAGGCAGGGGCTGTGACCGCCATCTTCTCCAGTGTCTTCTGCCCTCCGACCAACAGTGTGTTCTGAGAGCCGAGAGGCCAGCTTATGTCTTGTTTCTATGTCAGAGCCTTTCACTAAGGGTTTGGAATCTACTCTGAACTTGCTGGGAGCTCCATAATCTATTTCTTGGTTTTTCTACTAGTTCAGGGTGATTTTAGACGAATGGAGGGGTGGCAGATTATAAAAAGAGAGGTAAGTTGAAACCAAACCTTCAAGATGTTATCATGGAGGGAAACTTCCATGCCATCACACCAAGCACCCACTATTCAGGACAAGAATTAGGGGACTGGGTAAACCAGGGCAGAATTTTGGAAAGAAAGAATAGCCATCCTTGACTCTTATATCACAGAACTGCTTTTTAAACAGTTAACATGCAGGTGTGTGAAGGAATTGTGAGAGCTGAGGAAAAAGAGAGCCAATAGGAAGCTGTGCTCTTTAATAATGACCGCTTATGAAAAGTCAGGAAACGTGGCAATATGTCACGCTTGAATGTTCCAAGTCTCAAATTCCCATCCGTGTCGTATGTTCAAGAATCTGTCTGGGAAGGACTCTGTTGTGCCTTGGGGGGAGAACATAAAAGAGGAGCAGCAGCAAACCAATCAAACCAACAAAATAAGCCTGCTCCAGGAAGCCAAGGTTCGTTCTCGGGGCCAGGTGTAGCCGTTTTAACAATGTTGTTTGACTTTCACGGCAGTCACGACAAAACAGGGCTGGGAGACTCAGGAAAAGCCCTTCAAACTGTGGACAGTAACGTCGGCACAGCCGCAGGCCACTTCCCAGCCCTGTCCCCAGGCTCCTCTGGTGCACCTGAGGCCGGGAGACACACAGCGAACAGCCTTCCACCACTGCTTTCTCTCATTAACAGGGGGAACGACGGAGAAGTTCCCAAAGGCCTAGCAAACTTTAAAACCCACAGAGCAGAAGAGATGCGCGGCTCTGTCCCTGCCGTCTGCTGAGTCTTCTGGGGTGAAGTACAAGTTTCTCGGCGCCCTCCAAGACCACTCTGTGACCTGGGCGCTCTCTGGAGAAAGCAGTCCTTGCCCATCCTGTTGAAAACTCTAGACTTCATGTAAGCAAGCAGCAGCAGCCCAGGGACAGCTAAGGGTCAATCGCCGCGCTGATTATTCCCTGTATACTGGAAACCCAGTGACTTCCAGACCTGCTGGAGCTTCCTACAGGAATGAACACAGGCATCCCAATGCAGGGTTAAAAAGGATTCCCAGAAACCTCCACAAAAAACCAAACCAAAACAAGAAAATTATCCTGAGAAGGGATTTCTCTGCTTCCCACGAGGCGAACAATTTCTTGACAGCATCATAGTAAAGGAAACAATACACCACCAAAGAGGAAAATCGCATCTTTATAATTACAGATTAGTCCTCAAACAAATTCCACCCTACACGCTCGCTCCACTTGGAGGCCATGTGACTTCAGTGGGGCTTGCCAGCCCCCTCAGCTATCAAGAATTACAGTTGAACAGCGCAATCAGGAGATTTTTTTTTTTTTTTTGGTATAGAAAACCCAAACAGCAAAGCACTCTCAAACGACCCTCTCATTTCATTCTCCAGAACGTGGAAAAACACTGTTTCCCAAAGCAGGGATGAGAGCTAATCCCACTGTAGGGAGCGCAGAGCTCTGCTGTCTTCAGAACAGCTGCATGTTAAGGTGCCTGTGTCAGAGATGAGCTATAATTTTCACAAAGGTTTGTATCAGACAGGAATTAGCAGCTGAAAGGAAGTCCTGCGTGACCCAAGGAGGCATATCCTTCTATTAGGACTTCATCTAAGTTTCCATCGCTTGAGCAAGGCACCCACATTTAATTCAACGCACCGGTTACTTATCCATTAAATGGGTTTCTTACCCATCGCACTGCTTATTTAATTCCTACCCCATGGCTCCCCCAAGAAATAAAAAGTGCACTATAATTATATAAACTCTTAATTAAACTGAAGAATTCAGTGTTGCCATTACCCCGTCAGTAATTCCACTCAATTAGGACAATAGGCTTCCATTTATTACTGAACTCCTAATTGCTACTCATTTTCCTGGTTAGTAATTGCCAATTCTATCAGACAATGTGCTTAAAGAAAATTCTGCCATGAAATGATATTTCTCCCCGTCAAAGGAAAGGTGGGATCAGAGAGCCCTTACGGGGTCAGGTGTCGGGTGCTGTGTCCAGCCCCGGGCACCTCCGGGCTGGGGATTTTAAAGGCGGACGCTCCCCGGGGTGGTTCCTGGCGCTGCGATCCTTGGGAGACTTACCCACAAAGGAACGGAGTATCCAGGTGGCCAGAGAATCCCAAAGCTAAAGCCAAGCTGAAGACAAAAACAAAACCCACGACGCGGTCTCGGGATTTCCAGAAGTTCAGAGCCTCCGGGAAAGGCGCCTCTGAGGTCCGCAGGCAGGCGGCATGTGCTGCGCCTCGGCCGCGGGAGAGCCGAGCCGAGGGTCCGAGGGGAGAGGGTGGCGGCCGCGCGGCGTCCTCGCCCGGGCCAGCCTAACCCTCCTCTCCGGGGTGCGGGCACCGAGCGGCCGAGGTCGGGGGAAGCGGGCCCGACAGCGGCTCCGGGAGCGCTCCGGGCAGCGGCCGCGCCAGCCGTCTACCAGCGGCGCAGGGAGGTCTCGGCCCCGGAGAAGCGCGCCGCCCGCCCGCGCCGCTCCCCGGCCCGCGGAAGGCCGTCCGCGCCGCTCATGACCGGCTCTGCTAATTAGCCCGGAAGACTGAGACCCGCGGCGGGGCAACCTGACGATTTATGCCGGGCCCGGGGGAGGTCACCCGCGGTGCGCGCGCCGATTGGCTGCAGCGAGCCCGGCGCGCCGGCGCGGCCTGACCGCCTCCAGGCAGAGCGCGCGCACTTTTGCGGGCTCCGCTTCCCGACCCGGCAGGGAGGCAGGGACAGAACACGGCCGAGGGTGGGAGTGAGGGGGTGGGCAGGGCCTCCCTGAAGCACTCTGAGGCTCAAGGGGCGGCGTGACAGATTGGCGATCGTTGCCTGGAACCACAAGACTGCCCCACCCACCCAGCCCGGCGTTTTGGAAGAAACGTTCCTTGCCGTTTGGGTGTTTAGACGTTACATCCTCTACCTGAGTCTTCAGTTGACAATGGGCGCACACCATTTACAGCCAGAAAATTCAGGTTCTGAACTGACTCCAATCAACTTCACGGTTCACAGGAGGACACCAAAAATTAAAGGATGGAGTGGCTCCTGAAGGTGAGTGGGTGGAGAAGCCGGCCGGGCCTCAGGGCTCCTCCCCTCTAGGATTTTCAAAAAGCACATGAGCTACCCTTGTGGTCGCCTTCCTTGCACAGCCCTAACCTCAGGGACGCTTCCAGGAAGTCACAGCACAACACTGAATGATGCAGTTAGGTCCACCCCACAACTGGGCAGATTGGCAGATCAAAGAATGTTATCTCCGTCTTACGTATTAAGAAACCGAGGCTTGGAATGGTTCTGAAACCTTGCTCCTGAGCTAGTGTCAGAGCAGGCACGCAAACCCAAGCTTCCAATTCCGAGTTTCCACCACAACACTTCAATGCTCCTTAACCAAAAAGATGTGCTGAAGAGAGAGAATTCCCAGAGGGAATAGTCAACATCAAGTAGCCAAAGACACTCCTACTCCTACAAATAGCATGGACCCCTAAAAGGCGTGGCTTCAATGTCAGCTTCGCAACTCTGCCCACAAAGCCACTAGCAATCATTCTTACTCTCTGCCTCATTTGGCTGGTTCTAGACACGTTTGCCTGCCTGTGTATGCTCAGTGGTGTCCGACTGTTTGTGATCCTATGGACTGTAGCCCACCAGCCCCCTCTGCCATGGAATTTTCTAGGCAAGAATACTGGAGTTGGGCTGCTATTTCCTCCTCCAGGGGATCTTCCTAGGCCAAGGATCGCACTCACTTCTATTGCATCTCCTGCACTGCAGGCGGAATCTTTACCACTGAGCCATCAGGGAAGCCCCTCTGGACATGTTTGGTGGTGGTGGTTTAGTTGCTAAGTCGTGTCTGACTCTTGCAACTCCATGGACTGTAGCCTTACAGTCTGTCCATGTAAGGGATTACAGTCTTAACTCCTCCATCCATGGGGTTCTCCAGGCAAGCATACTGGAGTGGGTTACCATTTCCTTCTCCAGGGGATCTTCTCAACCCAGGAACTGAACCCGGGTCTCCTGCACTGCAGGCAGATTCTCTACCAACTGAACTACGTTTGCTGCTGCTGCTGCTGAGTCACTTCAGTCGTGTCCGACTCTGGGTGACCCCATAGACGGCAGCCCTCACCAAAGTCGGTGCACTCACCCACTCCTTCACCCATTCTGCTCACTGTCTCTAGTCCGCCCTTTGCAACCTCCATCCATAGAAGCAGCAGCTGTAGAGAGCTTTCCTGGCCAAGGACTGGAAAGCTACTGTACCTCTCTGTGGCCCTAATGCACAGTCAAGAAGCGTTCCTGCCTAGGCGCCTTGTGTTTGGAACTTGACTTTGCAGCACTCAGCATCTGAGCCATCCTGTCATGTTCCCAAGAGGGAGCAAGGGCTTCTAACTAGGGCTGTCAAAGGACAGGTTCTCAAAGCGTGGTCCCTGGAGCATCGTCCAGGACCCTCTCAGATCTGTGAATTCTTGGGTTGAACCCCAGATCTACTGAGTCAGAAACCCCAAGGGTGGGACCACCAACAGTCTGTGTTCCTACAGGCCCTCCCGGTGATTCTGGTGCACACTCAAGTTTGAGAACTGCCAGAAAGAGCTGCTTCCTGTGGTCATGTGAGCGAGGATAGAGCCGAGGCTATGGTCAAGGTGGCGCGGTCAGCACTGAGCGTGAAGAAGTGCCTGCCCTCCCCTGGGCCACAGTCACAGCCCCTCGAGGGAGGATTCTGGAAGGAGAGGAGCAGAGCTGCGGCCTGGGGCACTTTTCCGCTTCTAACTCTAAGGATCACCAGTCTCACCCCATCCTCCTCCTTTCATTTTGACACAGGAGGTCACAGCATTGAGGGCGGCCTGGGCTGCCATGTTCTGAGACGTTGCTAGAGTGGGTAGTCATTCCCTTCTCCAGGGGATCTTCCCGACTCAGGGATCGAACCTGGGTATCCTGCATTGCAGGCGGATTCTTTACCGTCGGAACCGCCAGGGAAGCCCAATTTATAGATGAGAAAATGGAATTACAAGCACGTCAAAACCCTTGTCCAAGGTCACAGAGCTTGCAAGGGGCAGAGGTGGATTCAAACCCAGGCAATTTGGCTCCAGAACCCAAGCCCCTAAACCTAACGCTACTGCCCATGCCAAAATGTTAAGGGAAACAGGAAGGATCTGCCCTTTCCTTGGAGTTTCATACTGAACAAGCAACGCAAATGTGAGAAAAGTATCAGTGGCACATGTGAGTATTTTGTCTTGCTGTGTGTTGGATTTTCTGTTATCGGTGTGCATATATTACATTTGAAACACATAATTTTTAATTGTCATTATTTTTACAGACTGCAATTTCTGTTGAGGACTCAGCCATAAGGTGATGTGTGAACTCCCAGGAGACCTACAGGTTTGTCACTTCGTGCTTGGTAGTCGCACAGTTTCTGAGAGCCATGCCAATGGCAGGAGCAGCCAAGTTGAGGGGTGGGGATTACCCGCTCACAGCCAGGTCCCTGTGAGAGAAGAGAGTGGACTGGGAAGCATGCGGCAGGTGGGGGAGTGTGAATGAGGCCTGGGACACCTGAAGGTGTGTAATCCTATTGCCAGGAACAAAGGCTTCCTTTCAAAGGTGAGCTGGTGTGGATCTCAACTCTATTCTACCCCCAGTAATGGGTAACACCATGTCCTGTGAATCCAAAGGTAAGTGGGGGACTTCCCTGGTGGTCCAGTGGTTAAGACTCCATTTCCACTGCAGGGGGTATGGGTTCTAACCCTGGTTGGGGAAGATCCCGCATGCCACGCAGATCAGCCAAAAAAAAACCCCAAAACCAAAAAAACACACAAATAAAATGGTTATTTCTTTAAAAAAAAAAAAAAAGCTAAGTGAACACAAGTAAATTAGGTCTCTCATACATACCTGGTAAGTCCTGGCACCAGGCTATACTCAGCTGCACCCAATCTTTCTAATTTGCCTTGGAACTCCTACCAATCCACCAAGGGGGGAGGGTGTGGGAAGGGCAGGTGGTCTCTCTCTTGTTTTCTGAGGTTTACAGAAGCCGAGACACCTGTTCAAGTCATAGCTGGGGGGCAGGCCAGGACTAGAGGGCTTTTCAGGTGGCGCTAGTGGTGAAGAACCCCCCTGCCAGTGCAGGAGACATAAGAAACGCGAGCTCCATCTGGGGGACAGGAAGATCCCCTGGAGGAGGGCATGGCAACCCACTCCAGTATTCTTGCTGGGAGGATCCTATGGACAGAGAAGCCTGGCAGGCTATAGTCCATTGGGTGGCAAAGAGTCAGACACTACTGAAGCAATTTAGCACACACAGGACTAGAACTCACAGCTCCCAAGTCTTAGTTCAGTGTTGGCTTGCCACTGACCCCATGTTGCCTATCCAGGTACATTTGTAAATCTGGATGCTGAAACATTAACTACAGTTCCCTTTAACTCTGGTGTAAGTTACAAAGAAACAATTTAGCAGGCACTCTACTTATTCAAAGTGTTATACATTTCTACAGAATGAAACTAAAGAGTTCTTATAGAAAAGCTACAGTCAAGGAGGAAAGCTACATTTTACAAACTACCTTTTGCTTAACAGCAGAGTTTTACAGCCTCTGCTACATGTGTGTTTGTTACAACTGGGAAATCTGTTATGTTTGGTTGACAACTCAAGAGCTGATTTCTACATTCCTGACACATTGTGGGAGATTCCCACACTTAAAGAGAGAACTCTTTCTTGTGTTTAGTTACAAGGCCTTCTAGTATATTTATGACTTCACAGAAATTTCTTTTCAGTCATAAAATACAAAAGTATGATGATGCAGGAGGAGAAGGGGACGACCGAGGATGAGATGGCTGGATGGCATCACAGACTTGATGGACGTGAGTCTGAGTGAACTCCGGGAGATGGTGATAAAAAGGGAGGCCTGGCGTGCTGCGATTCATGGGGTTGCAGAGTCAGACACGACTGAGCGACTGAACTGAACTGAACTGAACTGGCTCAAAGGTCTGGAGTGACAAGTATAGGGACAAGGAAGTTACTTTCCTGGTGACTCAGATGATAAAGAATCTGCCTGCAATGCAGGAGACTCGGGTTCAATCTCTGGGTAGCAAATATCCCCTGGAGAAGGGAATGGCTACCCACTCCAGTAATCTTGCCTGGAGAATTCCATGGACAGAGAAGCCTGGTGGGCTATAGTCCATGGGGTCACAAAGAGTAGGACATGACTGAGAGACTAACACTTTTACTTTCTCATTTCACTCCAACGAAGCTGCCTTGCTCTTCAGAGCAAGTCTGCACAGCAGCCACCATCGATTGGCATGCCCCCAAGAAGTTCAGATGCCTCAGGAAGGCGGGAGAGGGTAGGATCAAGGAATTTAGACCCAGAAAGATCTACGTTCAGAGGCCCACTGAGCCACCAGCCCAGCAAACTTGGCCATCACTTCGGCCTCGCTGGCCATCCTGTCCTGTGATAGATGAGAGCCTCCTGGCCACCTGCAGGCCTTGGGAGAGGCAGCGTGGCCAGCACCCCAAAGCACTGCCCTTGGGCCAGAGGGGCCTGTCAGTACTTCTTTGGGTCCGCTATTCCCTTGTTTTGGGATACAAAAGTTATGACCACAGATACACAGATGGAAAACATGCTCCTGGTCACTGTTCTGTGAGGTCACTGTTGACCTGAGAACAGCGGTTTGGAAGCAAGTTCAGTGCAAGGTTTGAACACATCAGTGGCGGGGGCCCTGGGCCTTGCCTCTGCAGGCTGCTCCCCGTCCCTGCCAAGGGGGAAAGCAGTGTTTCTAGGCTCTGTGTCGGGATTGGTGGAGGAGATAGCCGGAGAGGAAGAGGATGCTTTTACGACAGGTTTAGTCACTAGGCCTGAGACCAACTCAGGTTGCCCCTCCCCGCCCCCAGGCCCCCAGCAGCTTGGGGGGATGAGCTAAGTAACAGAAACTGAACAGAAACCACTGGTGATATCCCCACGACTTAGGTCACTATTTTTCAATCGGGCTTTCATACAATGGGCTGGTTTCTGCCTCCTCTCCCCACGAGCCCAGGCAACCCCTTGGTTCCCCCCACAGTCTATCCATGCAGCCCCACTTCTCCCTGCTGGGCAAGCCTGGGCTATTAGTGCCCTCATGGGAGGAGGGGCGGAGGCTATCCAGCCCCCAGACCCGCCCTCCATGCTAGTGGAGGCCCAGCTCACGTCCAGCAGTGCACGCTGCAAAGGCCACGGCTCCACCACCAGTGGGGGGCTGGGGCACAAGAAAGAGGCCCCCCCACTGGGTGAGTGCCCGCCTTTTTATGCCTTTTAACGGTTGCCGCCTCAGTAGGAAATGCTCTGAAGGGATTTTGGAGGACATGGGGTATCTGACAAATGTTTCAAAGTCGATGCTTCACTTTCAGTGAACATCAGCTTTGTAACCCCTGACATAGAGACTGGAGTCTGAATATGCTTAGATCTCAGAATGGAAGGGTTTCTAAAGAAAAACTCCAGAAATACCCGAATTCAGATGTTTTAAAAAAAAAAAAAAAATGTGTGTGAGAATCAAGAACAAAGCCAGTGAAAGCAGAGGGAGTGAATAACCTTTCATTTCAAGCCGGTTTCCCCACTAGAGACAGTCATGATCTGCGCAGGACTATTTGATGCAAATGCCTCTCAGAAAAGAGCCAGTGGATAATAGATAAAAAGATTATCTGTGACATTATGAAAAATGAAAGTTTAAAAATGGCTACAAGTCCCATAAAAAAAAAAAATCCTAAACTTTGTTCAGTCTTGTTGAAAGGCAATAGCGGAACTGTTTGATTCAGCCCCTGGGGTCTCTGCCTCTTCCGCATTGTTCTAATGCCTTCCACCAGCTCATCAGTTTTCAAAAATCTTTCCTGCTGTTTCCTCTTTGCTGGAAACATAAGGTCCAAGAAGCTATCAGAGCCCCTGTTTCCTTTTCCTAACTTGACTCTGATGCTGGAAATTCAAGTGCTGCAGCCCCTGCCCCGCTCTCTTCCCTTCCCTGCAGTCCCCCTCTGTGCTAAACCACCGGCTGTACACTTGATTTAACAGATGAATTACAGATTCAAGGCATGGGCTTCCAGGGCAGGAAAGAGTCTGATTTTTGTCCAGGGCTCTCTTGATTGGCTCAGCATGGAAGTCTTTCATTTAATGGGCCAGGTCCTGCTGAGAACACCTCTGCTGGCACCACACCAATTTCTTTCTTCGCTGGAGAGAGGAGCAGAGATCCTAAAGAGAGAGTTTCCATCTTCCGGATTTTTGGTGTGCTCACTAGGTATCATACTTTTTAAATAGAGCATCACGGGCGTAACCCAAGACTCCAGGAAACATGGGATTCATCTGACCGGCCATCTTTGATCTCAGAGTTGGCCGGGATGTGGAAGAACCGATGTGAACACCTAGGCTACAGAAGCATGCCTTTGTCTCCCACCCAGGGAGGAGGCAGCCTGGTGCTGCCGTTCAGCAGGAGGGTCGAGAGATGGATGGACTACCTGCTTCAGATTCCAGATCCAGTGCCTGCTGACTTAGAGTATGTTTCAGTGCCTGAACTCCTCCATTTGAAAAACAAATACAGAAGATTATTAGGCAGAAAGACATATGACACTGCTGGTATTTGACTGTTTTGGGAATACCAAGCCTGGTGTGCTGCAGTCCATGGGGTCGCAAAGAGTCGGACACGACTGAGCGACCGAACTGAAGATGATTAGATTGTGCCACATAAAACTGCTGATATGTGCCACGAAAATTTGCAAACATGGCGGTTTTCCTCTTTTCAGAATAGAAAATGGCAATTTCATGTGACTCACCCAAACACCTCCTTGGGAGGAATAAGAGCAAACAGCCAGATGAAGCGCGTGGCCCACATGCCAGGCACACAGTGTTCTGTAAAGGTTGGCTCCCGCTGCCACCGTCAAGAGGCTCAGACCAATCCCTCACTGAACTGTGGGGCGCTGTACCAGGCATCCAGAAGCAAAACACCCAAATCCGCCACCTGCTTGCCCAGGACCACCCGCCCATGTGGAAGAGCGCTTTGTTGTTCAGTCACTAAGTCAGGGCCGACTCTTTGTGACCCCATGAACGGCAGCATGCCAGGCTTCTCTGTCCTTCACTATCTTTTTGATTTTGCTCAAGCTCACGTCCATCGAGTCGGTGATGCCATCCAACCACCTCATCCTCTGTCGTCCCCTTCTCCTCCTGCTTTCAATATTTCCCAGCATCAGGGTCTTTTCCACTGAATCAGTTCTTCACATCAGGTGGCTAAAGTATTGGAGCTTCATCTTCAGCATCAGCCCCTCCAATGAATATTCAAGGTTGGTTTCTTTTAGGATGGACTGGTTTGACCTTGCAGTCCAAGTGACTCTCAAGAGTCTTGTCTAGCACCACAGTTCGAAAGCTTAAATTCTTCAGGGAAGTGCTTTGAGCACAGTAAAATACTACAGAAATCCTCAGAACTCCATTGATGACCTCAACACCCTTCCAACTTCAGTCAGTCTAGCTGTTTACATAGCAGCATCAGGACTACCAAGAGTTGACCTGTCAGCGCTCTCCACTGCTGTTCCATGCAGCATCTTAATTACCCTGCCCTGAGCTCACTGGTAATCAGGTTTTCTTTCTACTCTCCACTGGTGATTGGTGCACCCCTCAGATGTGAAATAGTGCTCAACTGGGCATTTGCTCAGTAAGTAAACTGGAGTCAAAAAGAGTATCAGAGGAGTCAGTGATTGTGGCTTCCCTATGAAGAAGAAAAACATGGACCCCGAGCTTATCCAGTGCCTTGAGAAGCCCAGTGTGGACTTGCAGTGAGAACCTACACGTGTCTTGGGTTCGACTAGGCCAGCCCTCTGTCCTGTGAAATGACAGCAGAGCCCAGAAGACAGGAAAACCCACAGTCACCACCACAACACCCGCCTGGCCACGATGCTCCCAAATCTGGATGTGGGACCTGACGTTTGAGAGGTGCTCTGGGCCTGCACTAACACAGATTTCCGGCCTCTGTCCTTCCTCCGAGGCCGGCTCTGGTGCGCTATCTGCTTTGGCTGCAGGCTCAGCCTGCACCCCCTGGCTGGCCCCACCCAGAGGCCTTCTTATTCTGGCTCTGTGTCTTGGCATTAAGATGCATAGCCATCTTATCAAGGGCTCTCTTCCCCTCCCAAATTGCATTTGACCAGTTTCATTTCTGCCTGAAATTAAAACACAGAACTTATCAATCCCAGGCTGTCACAGCATGAATGAAACCCTAGAAATAAATCCAGTCTAATGACAGAGCGATCTGGAGACCTCAGTAGGGAAACAAGATACTTTGTTTAATAATTATCAGCCTCTTTCAGGGCCTGTCTGCCAAAGCAGTGGTGTCAGAAGCAGCAGAGAGAATTTTTTTTTTTCCACAGATTTCATCCTGGGAAAGACCGAAGCCATTTCCAACCAGACTGGACGCTTTTGATTTACATTTCTGATATTAAATGCAGAGCGGCTGTCTGCATTTATGCTACAAGGCATTACTTCAGTGCGAAAGAACCGGGGTGGTGGCAGGACTCCAGTTTACTAATGAACAAGCTTATCTGGAGGAAAACAGCTTTTCACACTGTAACAAACAATGCACACCTCTTAGATAACAAATTCAATGGCAAAAAAATACAGCATTTACGTGTCACAGTCCCATAATTTAATGGAGGCACTTGCAGCATTAGTGGTTTACATTAATTTTTAAAATTAATTTTGTTTGGCCTGCAGGGAAAATATTTTACTTTTTGTGTCTGATATCCCGCAGCTCATTAACACTGCTTACTGCGGCTCTACGAGACTATCCATAATCGTCCACTTGGTAGCCAGAGGCCATTTTTAAAACAAAAAAGCTGGAAGAGGGGCGGAGAGCAGGCTTTTCTGCTTCCTTCTACAAAGACCCCTCTTCCAGCTTGACACAGCGCTTGGCGTCAATGGAAGCAGGGGCCTCTGCAAGCCTTCTGGGCTGGGCGGCTCCAGGTGTCAGCACTCACGGGGGCCACCGGCACCTCTGGCTGAGTCAAGAGGCTCTTTCTTCCGCTGGTCACCATCACTCCCCAAGAGCAATGCGTCCAGACCTCACGATGCACAGGATTACCTGGGCAGCTTCTGCAGAGATGTAGATGACTAGTTGTGTTTGACTATTCCTGACACCCAGGAATCCTTTCCTCTTGCCTCTCCTCCCTTCCCATGAAGGGGTTAACCACTGGCTACCAGGAAAACAAGCCCCCCGCCCCCCTCTGCCTGGGGCACGGAGACAGGGAATTCACTGCTAATCACTGCGGTTGTGATTTCTGATTTCAACTGGCAGCAAAGAGAATTGAACCAGAGTCCCCTGAGAGCAGCCAGCTCCATGAGGCAGACCTTGAGCTTGTTAAGCTGTGGTGCTGCCATGCGATTATCAATTTTAAATTAATCTCCCCAGTCTCTTTAAAGTGGTTGCTAAAAATATAATCTCTGGGATATCTTACTGTAAGACTTAACTAAAGGGAAAAATTTGGATAATAATTAAGTGCTTCCCTCCATCTAAGCTTTCTGTAAAACACTTCTGGAGACCTGGCTAAGCTGCTGGCAGTAGGGAGGCCAGCCAGAGGCAGGGGCAAGGTCTGAGTGAGCTGGTTTATAAGTTACCCCACTCTCTCTAAATAAAACTTATTTGGACAAAAGGTGAAAGATACAACGCAACACTGTTTTAAAACAAATCCTTCCCTATTTTTTAACCCAAAGTGTTTTGGGAGGGAGGGCCAGAAAAAATTGTCTAGACACACTTTTGCTAAGCTCATGAGGGAGTTAGGAATGGACTTTATAGGGACATAATCTAGGTTAAATATACAGCACGTTTTTTTAAAGGCGGCAACATGGTGCGACAATCTGAACAAAGGAGTTCTTATGTGTAAGATAGAGGTCCTCCGCGGAACACCTCTGGCCCTACAGAAGGCTCCAGTTAAGTGCAGACACAGGGACTTCCCTGGTGGTGCAGTCGTTAAGAATCTGCCTTCCAATGCAGGGAACATAGGATCGATCCCTGGTTGGGGAACTAAGATCTCACAAGCTGAGGGGCAACTAAGCCTTTGAGCCACAACTACTGAGCCTGGGAGCCTCAGCTAGAGAGAATCCCGAGTGCCACAGCGAAGATCCTGCTGCTGCAACTAAGACCCAAGGCAGCGAATAAACAAATAAATATTAAAAAAAAAAAAAACGAGCCGACACAGTTTCTGGCCTGGATGGGAAGGCAGTTTGGGGGAGAATGAATATATGTACATGTATGGCTGAGTCCCTTTGCTGTGCACCTGAAGCTATCACAACATTGTTAATCAGCTATATTTCAGTATGAAATAAAAAGTTAAAAATAATTATAGGAACATTAAAAAAAAAAAAAAAGAGCAGACAGTTTCTAAAAGTCACTAGGAACGATGAAGAAGAAAAAGACAAGACTTCATTAATAAACCCCGAGCTAGTGGTAAAGAACCTGCCTGCCAATGCAGGAGACGCAAGAGACGCAGATTCGATTCCTGAGTCAGGAAGATCCTCTGGAGAAGGAAATGGCAACCCCACTCCAGTATTGTTGCCTGGAGAATCTCCATGGACAGAGGAGCCTGGTGGGCTGCTGTCCACGGGGCAGCAGAGTTGGACATGACTGAGCGCTGAACAACAACTGCAGCTTTTTGCCAGGAGAAAAGATGCTTCTAGACCTGGAAGCAAGTCTCAAATTTCCCCATGGTGGGTGGGGAGGGATACCCTTTGCCAGTTTTCCTCTCCCTGTGTCTCCTGACCTTTCTATGCGTTTGGGCAGTGGACAAACACGTGCACTTCCCATAAGTGGCCTCACGCATTTGAGAGCCCTGCCCCTAGAGGGCCCAGGAGGAAGGCCTCCAAGGCCCAGCCAAGGGCACTTTGCAAGCCAGAGTGCTAAGGAAGGAGGGGGGGGCAGGGGGGCAGGGAGAATGGGAAGAAGGGGATTCGGGAAAGGCTGTGTGTGTGCCTGCTCAGTCACTCAGTTGTGTTTGACTCTGCGACCCATGGACTGTAGCCCGCCAAGTTCCTCTGTCCATGGAATCTTCCTGGCAAGAATACTGGAGTGGGTTGCCATTTCTTACTCCAGGAGATCTTTCTGACCTAGGGATTGAACCTGTGTCTCTTGAGGCTCCTGCACTGGCAGGTGGATTCTTTCCCATTGAGCCAGCTGGTTACAGATCTGAAAAAGGCCAAGAAGAAAGACTTTCACACAGCCACTCTGTGTCTTCTGTTAATGATAACCATAAAGGAAACTCTGAAATTTGTAAAACCCTATTAATTCTATAACTCCCTTTCTTCAGTAAGAATGAAGGATAAAGTAACTCACTACCTGTACTACCAACGAGATGTGTGACCTTGAGAACGCAACCTAACATCTGTAGGCTTCCATGGTGAAAGGAAGGGGCTAGAGAAGACAAGTTCTGAAATTCTCATTTTCGTTATTTTGGGCAAAAACAAACGTTGCTGTATACAAGCCAAAGCTCAATTTTGGAGCCACCTTTGACCAAGTGATAAAAAATCAGAATGGAGAAACTTTAAAATAGACACATACGGTATGAACAATATAAAATATAAGGGCTTGAAGAAAAAGCAATTACACTACATTGGAAAGTTGCCTGAAGAAAAATGGAATAAGTGATTGGAAAGTGTTTTTTACAGAAGTGGAAGTTTCCCGAAACCACTGCTGAGTGAAAATATGGTCCTTTGGCACTCAGGGTCCACCTCTGTCTGCTAAGGCTCTGGGTGTAGGGAGTCAGGAAGGTGAATGAATCTGAAACAAACAGGGTGTCTCTTAAGAAATGGCTTGGGCATATGTAATCTTTGTCAGAGTAGTGCATCTGGACTTTTTCTGTTGTTGTTACAGATCTACTAAAAAATCTGATGAAAAGATATGGACCTTCTTCTGAGGCAAATGTACAAGTGCACAGATAAACAAAACTTGAAATCCACTTTTGATTCTTGGGCTCCCTGAAGCTTATCCACAGACCCCATGCTGCTAAGTCGCTTTAGTCGTGTCCGACTCTATGCAAGCCCATAGACGGCAACCCACCAGACTCACCCGTCCCTGGGATGCTCCAGGCAAGAACACTGGAGTGGGTTGTCATTTCCTTCTCCAATGCAGGAAAGTGAAAAGTGAAAGTGAAGTCGCTCAGTCATGTCCGACTCTTTGCGACTCCATGGACTGCAGCCCACCAGGCTCCTCCGTCCATGGGATTTTCCAGGCAAGAGTACTGGAGTGGGGTGCCATTGCCTTCTCTGACAGACCACATAGTGATGGATTAATTACAGATCAAGCTCCCTGTCTTAGGCCTAGACCCTGGAACATCTATTAACTCTCCCATTTGCCTGGAAGGTCTTAATGTTCCCATTTTCTCAAGAAGAAATTTATTTTTCAATTAAAAAGTAACCTGATTCTCCCCACACACGCCAGCAATTCTACAGGGAGTCTGGCGTGTTTGGCTGGAGGGCGAGGGCGACAAACAGAAGACCCGCAGTTGCAGCCCTGAGGGGCAAGCAGCTTCGGGGGCAGGGCTTATATCCTAAGGCTTAATTTGGAACCCTTTTCCCACAGGAGACAATTCCTCCCGGCAGATATGCAGCCAGTCCCCACCCCACCAGAGATTGCCTTCTTTCTGACCTACTTCACCCACCTCTCTGACCTGCTCTCCTTCCTGAAGAACTAAGAGGCCATGTGGCACCCAGTGGGGGGAGGGCGGACAGGAAGCAGCCTCCTGGACTGTCACTGGGGCTGGGCAGCACACCCACCCCACTCCCATTCAGCAGGCACCCCGGCGGCTGCCCCGCGCACATCTGTACAGCCGAAGGTCAGTAGGAAAGCAGCCTGGCTTCCAGCGCTGAAACTCCGCTCTTCTCCGGGTTCCGAGGGTGAACCTGTCAAGTATGTTCACTCTAACTGGCACTGGGCTGCTGGCGGCTACAAGACAGCAATGTGCTCTGAGGCCCGATACACTTTAGAGGAGATGGTTCCACCAAGCCACTGTTGGTTATTTTCGAAGGCCCTGTCATGTGAATACCCAGCCACTAAAATCCTTGATCCTGGTGTGGAAGGCATCTCGGAGTCCACTGTGCTAACAATCAGCTTCACGGCAGTTGGTCATCCTCTATGATCTTCCTGCTTCTTCCAGGCTGATTATGAATCATATTTGATGAGGAGAGAAATGGTGCCTTCAGGGCAGCTTTGCCCTAGTTCCCAACCTAGCCAATCTCTCAACTAAATGGGTCCAAACACCTCGAGTGGCAGACAAGGAGGCTATGTCAGTGGAAATGTGAACTCAATCATTTAGCCCGAGCGGAGAGAGCCCTACCAGATGCATTCCATGACACTGAAGAGCTGGCTCATGTCAGGAGAAAGCAGTCTACAGGCCACGAAGAAGAGCTTGAAACAATGATGGAGTGATTGCCCCTATTCTGCCCTATGGGCTTCCCCGCTGGCTCAGTGGCAAAGAACTTGCCCGCCAATTCAGGACACACAGGTTTGATCCCTGGTCTGGAAAGATCCCCTGGAGGAGAAAATGGCAACCTACTCTAGTATTCTTGCCTGGAAAATCCCACAGACAGAGAAGCCTGGTGGGCTATAGTTCATGGGATCATAACCAGTTGGACACAACTTAGTGACTGAACAATAACAACATTCTGCCCTGTCCCTGGACACCTGAAACTCATGTCTCCAGTGCTTATGAAGATGTGATGGGATGTTCCATCAGCAAATATGCAGGTGAGACTGCTGACTTGATTTCTAATGAACTAAGGCAAAGAAGAAGAAACAAGACCATGCTGATTTGCATTAGGAAACTACCCAGGGAAAAAAATTCTATTGTCTCAAGAAAAAAAAAAAAAATCCTTAAGAGCCAAGCTGTTCATCTCAATTGCATCTGGACTATTATTTGAAAAGATTAATATCTCCTAACATGACATCTGGGCTTCCCAGGTGGCACTAGTGGTAAAGAACCTGCCTGCCAATGCAGGAGACATAAGAGATGTGGGTTCGATCCCTGGGTTGGGAAGATCCCCTGGAGGAGGGCATGGCAACCCATTCCAGTATTCTTGCCTGGAGAATCCCATGGACAGAGGAGTCTGGTGGGCTACAGTCCATAGGGTCATGAAGAGTATGACAAAACTGAAGCGACTTAGCACTCACACACAATGTGACTTTTATCAGGATTGTATACGAAGATAGCAACCTTTCCAAATTTGATTTTTCTAAGATGTTCCTTTTAAAAAAAAAGAAAAGAGAATATACTGCAGGAGTCTTAAATGTGTTGGTCTGGCATTGGCTAACAACATTCTTGACCAAATAAGTACCTCGGGGAAAAATACTGGGCTGTCCAAAAAGTTCATTAGGTTGCAACATCTTACAGAAAAATCTGAGTGAACTTTTTGACCAACCCAATAACTTAACTGGAGGGTATGTCTCAATAAAGCAGGCTTTATTTTTTAAAAATTGAATAAAAATAACAGTTAACTGTAGATAAGAACAATTTGGTAAGTCTGACTATGGAACAGTTTTGTGTCTTAATTCAGAAACAGGGAAAAGGAATGAAGAAGAGGGTTTTTTTTTTTTTTTTTAAACTTTATCATTAACTCAATGGGAAATCTAGAAGAAGCAACCTTTTTACCAGTGCTCTGGTTAACTAACTACGGTTGGAAGAAAAAGAACTTCAGCAAGATGAAGTAAAAAGTGTCTGGACTCCGAGTAAGGACACTTGATCTCCAGCGTCGCCCCCATCTCAGGGGATTTCATCTGTCAAAGGAGGGAAACACACGAGGCTCATACTTCCTCTCCTTCGAGCCACACCCCTGGCAGACATCACTAATCAATCCAGCCCTTTATTCCTTCTTGGTTCAGAGTCCTCAACATACTCCAAGCCACTACCTAATAGTTGAGAGACAGCACGACAACTGAAATTTATCCATTAGCCCTACACAGGATGAGCTTTAAGGCTCTGCTGCTGCTAAGTTGCTTCAGTGGTCTCTGACTCTGTGCGACCCCATAGACAGCAGCTCACCAGGCTCCCCAGTCCCTGGGATTCTCCAGGCAAGAACACTGGAGTGGGGTGCCATTGCCTTCTCCGTTTAAGGCTCTAATTAGCTTCAAATTTCTAGGATATCATCTGTAAATAATTTTTATAATCCTACTAGAAGTTCACTGAGGACAAGAGTGTTTTATGAGCTTGCCACAAAGGGGGAAAAGGTATGCTCTTAAGCTAAGTGATGCTCACCACAGCTGAGGCCGTACATCAGTTGTGTATCAACCCAACTGATAAACCCAAAGTGCCAATAGTCTCAGACAAGTCAGTATCAACTTTTCAGTTAGGCAGCCAGACTGGTCTAAGTGTAGTGGATCACTTACCCTGCCTTGGACCATAGCAGGACTTAAGGTAGCTTTGAAAGACAATGGGAAAAAGCATTTAACAAATCATTGGTAGATGAGAAGGAAAAAAGAAGCAAGGTAGTATGCATAGTCAAGGTAAGAATGAGTTTTGCCTGTCATTTATTTACAACAGGTGGGCCACAAAGCTGACTCAAGGCTTCTAACAGCAACTGTGAAGAGGGCAATCGGCTCGGCTGATTGGTTCACAGGGCCACAAGATAAAGAGAGAAACTGTTAAAAAGAAGTTCAACTCCTCCTGACTCTACAGCCAGAGTGCTATTTCTCTGACGAAATAGCATGAAGAATACATGAAGAAAACATGCAGAAGTGTTAGCAGCCAGTAGCTCACTTGTGTCCTACTCTTTGTGACCCTATGGACTGTAGCCCACCAGGCTCCTCTGTCCATGGAATTCTCCAGGCAAGAATACTGGAATGGGTTTTCTTCTCCGGGGGATCTTGCTGATCTAGGATCAAACCCAAGTGTCTCGCCTTGCAGGTGGGCTCTTTATCATCTGAGCCACCAGGGAAGCCTGAAAACAGCAAACAACATACTAAATATTTTTCCATTCATTCGTTTGACAGTCCCAGCAATGAGTGTCACACACCGCTGGGTCCTCCTGCGGGGTTTCTGGGAGGATAATGCAGGGAAGGAGAATGCTGTGGCTCTCCAGAGGATCTGGAGAAATATTTCCCAAACTATAGTCTTTGGGACCCATGAAATGGTAGTAGGTGTTCCATGGTCAACCCTGTTTGGTAAACACAGTCCACTATTCCCACAGCCACCCTCACTTGTCCAAATAAATTTGCTTAACTGTGATCTCATCCAATAATTCTAAGCAAACTCCTTTATTTCAGGGACACATTAATTACTTCATGGCACATAGATGGCGATAAAATGGAAACAGTAACAGACTTTATTTTCTTGAGCTCCAAAATCACTGTGGATGGTGACTGCAGCCATGAAATTAAAAGAGGCTTGCTCCTTGGAAAAAAAGCTATAACAAGCCTAGACAGCGTATTAAAAAGCAGAGACATCATTTTGCTGACAAGGGTCCCTATAGTCAAAGCTAAGGTTTTTCTAGTAGTCATGTACAGACATGAGAGTTGGACCATAAAGAAGGCTGAGTGCTGGAGAATTGATGCTTTTGAGCTGTGGTGTTGGAAAAGACTCTTGAGAGTCCCTTGGACTGCAAACAGATCAAACCAGTCAATTCTAAAGGATCAACCCTAAATATTCATTAGAAGGACTGATGCTGAAGCTCCAATTTTTTGGCCACCTGATGCAAAGAACTGACTCACTAGAAAAGACCCTGATGCTGGGAAAGATTGAGGGCAGAAGAAGTGAGAGAAAGAGGATGAGATGGTTGGATGGCATCACTCACTCAATGGACATGAGTTTGAGCAAACTCAAAAAGATAGTGAAGGACACGGAAGCCTGGTGTGCTGCAGTCCATGGGGTTGCAAAAAGCTGGAGACAACTGAGTGACTGAACAACAGCAATAACACTTATTAACATCTTACGGGAAGAGTATTCCAGGGAACATTTTGGAAAGTGCCAATCTAGAGGGAAAGGACTGAATATCTTTTTGAGATCCTTTTAAAATGTAGCTTCTCTCCGTGAGGTTTAGAGAGCTGCAGGCAATGAGTCTGATAGGCATTTCCTGGTGACTCCCTGAAAGAAAGTGAAAGTCACTCAGTCATGTCCAACTCTTTGCGAAGCCATGGACTGTAGTCCACCAGCTCCTCTGTCCATGGGATTCTCCAGGCAAGAGTACTGGAGTGGGTTGCCATTTCCTTCTCCAGGGGCTCTTCCTGACCCAGGGAATGAGCCCAGGATCTCCCCAGTTGCAGATCGATTCTTTACCATCTGAGCCACCAGGGAAGCCCCTGGTGAGTCCCTGGGGGCGGCAATCCTCAGTCTCCACTGCCTGACAGTGCATGAATGCGCACAGATGAGATTCTGAAGGAAGTGTGTGCAACCGCCAACTGTTCATGTTTCACAACATCCGTCCTTCCTCCCCCAGCATGGAAGTGCCAATATGGGCCAAGGGCAAAATGGAGTCTTCAAGGTCAAAGGGATCACTATGTAAGAATGAAAGATGTGTGGGAGAGGGGTGGTGGTGGTGGTGAGGATGACAGAGCTGAGCCTGGCCGCCCCCCACCCCACCCTACCCAGCTCTCTTGGATTACCTCTTCGACCCACTTCTCTGTAGCTCAGAGGGTTCAGAGGAGAGTGGGCCATGCAGGCAAGCTCTAGCCCAGGCCTTGTACTTTGGGGCAAGAGGGGCCGCTGCGGTTGACTCTCAGTCTAGTAGGATATCAGGCTGCAATTTGTTAATAAAATCTGTACCTCATCTGCCTAGAGTCCCCCCCTGCAAACCTAGTAGGCCAATTAGGGATCTGGATCCCAAGACACAACTCCTCCTGGAAACCTAGCTAACGGGAGTCCTGTCAATCCACAAAGCACTGGCCACATATATGAAGGGCAGCAACCGACCAAGTAACTGGGGACGCCTCTGCTGCCCTTCTCCAAAAGGAATGACTACTCGCAACCTGAAATTTAAAAATATACCATGTACCCAGTTGCAGTAAACTGAAGTCATAATGAGAGGGCCGGCTGACTGGGTGGTATGTTGGCATGGAGCCGCCTGGCAGTATATTACAGCAGGTTATTTCTCAAGTTCCCACGATGCGCTCCTAATGGGTATAAGGATGTGCTGACTTCCAAAGTGGGACTGACAGGCCCGCAGTTAACTGTCATTTCCGTCACAGACTTAATAGCTTTGCCAGGCATCCTCCCAGCCAACGAAGAGAAGAAAGGTCTTGCTATATGACAGCATTCAAAAAGAATGCATGTGAATGCCATTATGGTATTGAAAGTGTCAGGTGCCAGCAGAAGGGCCCTGATCAGACAGACAAGCATCGTGCTGCATGCTTTAAGGTTATTCGAAGCCTGTCATTTCCATTAGCTGGCTAACCACAAGTGGGATCATTCATTAGCCGGCTTTCTTTAGT